>JAPTHA010176654.1:0-13992 GCA_029814585.1 Gymnapogon annona | reverse complement strand
GAACCCCTGGGCTAGGGCATCACTGCAGGCCCAGGTCTGAAATGCACCGCCCGCCACTGTCTACTGATGTATCTGTTTCATATCTGTTGATCCTATCAATAATGTCAATTATCATCTACTGATCTATCTGTTTAATACCTGTTGATCCATTAATTTGATCAATATGTTTCAATAATCATCTATTGGTGTATCTGTTTAATACCTGTTGAGCCATTAAATCCTACATGTCAATAATCATGTACTGATGCATCTCTTTAATACTGGTTGAGCCATCAACTCCATCATAATGTCAGTGATCAACTACTGATGTATCTGTTTAATACTTGTTGATTCTTTAAACCTATCAATCATGGAAACACCATCATCTTCCACAACATTGATTCACCAGTAAAACCCTCAGAGTTGAATCAATGACATTGGATGGACACATTGGGTTTTATTCTCAGTTATTGATATTTTTAGTAAATACATTCCTTTTTTTCTGTTCAGAAATTTTAATTTATTTGAGTTTTCATTAACAAGTACATTAAACACATGAAATTAAATATGGTGATTCACAGTGAAAATGCAAAACGATACAAGGGATGATGCCATTATAAATGGCAGTAAATCACTTAAGAAAAGTTAAACAGAGAGAAGAGTTAATTTGAGACAGTGGCACAAAAGCAGCTCTGGGTATTCAAGGGCTATGGATCATGTCAATAATTGATGTAAATACCGTTATTCATGTATTCATGGTCATCAGATGTGACCCAGAGGCTGTGTAGTTACCATAGAAACACATCTACTACAACATTCATTCACAAATAAAACCCATGGAGTTATAAATAAATGGATAAGTGACAGTGGTTGTATACACTTATTTCATATCTTTGCTGAAAAAGTCACTTTTTTTGTGTTTCTCATATAATAACCCTAAACTTTAATCAGAAGTTTTATAAAAATCTACATAATAAGTCAGGACAGTAAAATATTTTATTTTGCAAAATACAGATTGTAATATTCTAATATACGATGATAAATTATTAGAGATGATAAATTATGTAAGAAAGGCTAAACAAAGGGAAACAATCAATCACAACAGTAGCAGAGCAGTGGGTCTTTATGGGTTCACTTCACTGGATAATTACTTTCCTACCTGTATATTATGCAACAGTCAAGGATCGCTTAATGACAAATTGTATGTTTCCATGTGCAGTACATAGGGAGCTCTTTTATAGCACTGGCACACCTACACTATGTATTTATGTAACTGAAGGACCATTGCTCACTGAATATGCGCTTACACTATACTTTAGAACCACAAACCTGCAGTGGTTGGGTGGATGGTTTCTTCAACATGTGCTCCACTCACATCCTCTCCTCACTTCCTGACCCAGTCTCTCAGGGCAGCTTAATAACATCTGTCATGTTATGTCTGAGCACTGGTAACATTTGGCTTTTTGCACCACGACCAATTCCAACCATTTGGAGTTTCCCCTCTTCCTTTTGCATGTCTTTGAAAAGCACATAAGGATTAGATACGCTTGCATAGGTTCACGCAGGGGTCTCCTCCCGACACGCACAGCACGGACAAAACGGAATCCTAACTTTGTTTTGACTTTTTGGCACGGTGTGTTCATCTGACAGTGGAGGATTTGTTTGGATATGCAATTACATTACCAGACAAATTTCGTAATACATGTGAGCACCAAGCTTTCCTTTAGGTCTAGGCATTTAAAAACACGCATTGCACTATCTAAAATCCTCATCAATGCACTGAAACATTTGGCTTAAGAATTTGACCGAGGTTTGCGCAAAAATACCAAACGGACATTTTTCCATCATCACTCACCATCTATCATCATTATAGAGCGTATAACGGAGGTGCTTCTTATTCACATCACAACTCCTTGTTGCTTTCTGAGGATTTACACATGCACTTACTTAGAGGTGTCCACTGCAAGCGTAGTCCTGATAGAACTGGCACTAGATTCCCACAGGAAAACAACACAAATTGCGCCAAACGGTACAAGGGTCGCACCATAAAGTTGACCCATGTCCCTGCTGAGCTCAGGGACAGATGATGTGTTCGATGAAAACGCCTTCACATCAGTAAAAACTCCGATGTTGTCATCTGGCAGTGCACTGCGCGTGTAGCTCTAATACAATATAAGACAACCCCGTTGCACTGCGGTGACGTGCATGGAGCCTCTGAGATGGTAACTGCGTCCGGTGCCTCCGCAGCCCCGTCTCAACTTTACGCACTGAGGCAGACCCTTCGGAGAGTCACCGGGGTTTACAGCCCACTGTGGTCACTAATCCCACTGGATTTAACATTCCTACCCCTGAAAAAAAACCAAAAAAAATTAAGGCAGTTGAATATGTGGCCAGAGTGCGCACCGTTATACCAATTTCAATGATCACCATTATTATCATCGGCATTGCCTTATATGTAGAGTAATAGTGTTAATTTTATTTATTTATTTTAACTCAAAATCTGCAGTTTATGTTATATTTTGTATATTTAGCAATGAAGGAAAATATATCCAAGAGCTACTACATTCATTTTCAGACAGAAGTACAATTTACAGGAATTACAGGCAGATAAGTAATATAACTATTAAACGTTTGATATAACTCAAATCAAATGGAGCAAATCCCACTGCATGTTGTTCCCAATCCACTCATAAAAAGCAAGCAGGATTATTTCTGAAAGATGTGACAGTGTGTAAGATGTGAGCATTGAAACCAACCTTTACTGTGAATCAGAAGAGTCTGTTATGAACAATAAAATCATATGATCATTCATTCATCTTCCAAGCCCGCTTTATCATTTTAATTGTTTATGAGTAGTTGTTTAGTGGTTGTTAAATTTTTCCATGTATCCAGGGAATTATAATGTTTGTTCTTTGTCTTTACTGGTGCCAAAGACTTTTGTTCACATTTATCATAATTTGAAAACTGTGACATTTCAATCCGTGAGTCTGTCTAATGTTACTCAGCTGTGTATGTACATGTCATCAGCATAGTTTTGACAGGATTGTTCTTTTTTCTTGCGGCCTGATAAAATTACACAAGGTCTACACACAAAGTCGCAGTATGTGATTACAGCACCTGAATATGAAAAAAAAAAAATCTCCACACAGAGCTCGCGTTTTCATAATGGGCAGCTCATTACAAGATTGTTTTGATAATCACAATCAGAGCCTGATTGCTTTTACTTTATATTAGGCCTGATTATAAACCCAGCAGAACCCAGTTAGTTGCAGTTACACATACAAGCAATGGACTTAGCCTTTAGGCATTAGCACCCACCGACAGCAACACTGCATCTTAATTTCTCAGTTTGACAATAGACTGATATAGAATAATTTAATACCAATGAGAGATGACCCTAAATGAGTTATTTGATCAGCCCAGTGCCAAAGTGTACAGTCATGCTTCACATTTTCTTCTTCCATAACCTGATAAGAATAGCAAACGATGGGAATCCTGTGATGAATGCATTTAATATTATATTCTACATCACTAGAAAAATGCAAGTCTATTAAGTAATGTCTGTAGTCATTTACAAATTGCGTGAAAGTTCAACGTAATTTCACAATGAGTTTCACACACAAAACAATTTGTCTTCATGAAACACTGGAGGGGGAGTTTGTTATCCTTGAATATGATTTTAATATTCAAGGAATTTCCTGGTCAGGGTGATGGGGTTGCACGACTGGATGACCGAGTTTCTGTGGAACATTTCTGATGCTTTTAAAATGAGAAATAAAGGGGTTGTGAGAGCGCATTTGACCAATAGTCACCTCGGTGGCCAGTGGCTGGTCAGGCGAAGTTAAGTAACCCTGTACTTGCATCGTCTACTCCCTTGATACATGCAGTTCTTGGCCGCGGTTCAGTAGAAACAGCTGCCTTTTATTCACCACAAATGAATCATGCCTGAAATACATACGCACTTACACAAATGTACAGCACACACACATCCACAAGGCAACCTAGTCGAGCACATCACATTAAACAGCAAGATCTCTTCTGGTTGTGTTCCCACCAGAATCAAAGACACTCATATAATATATAAAGCAACATTATTAAAGCGCCAAAGCAAAAGGAGGCTGTTGAAACCCCTGCTTGGTTATCACAACTACATGGGCCAAAACCATCCCTTGTTCCCATGAAGGTGAGCCTCTTCTCTAGGTTTACTTTGGTTGTGGCGTTAATTTGGCGTTTGGCTATCTGCATATAAGTGGGCTGGGGAGAAAATGTGTTTTTCATTGAGGGCTGAGGTCACATTCTGCGTTGTTACCAACTTCTTGTCATTCACAGGGTAAAACTGTGAAAAACATAGGAGTAAAGACATTTGCTGTAGTAGATGGAAGGGATTTTAATGTTAAAATAGACAAGGCTGCATTTGATTATCACTGTGAATGTCATCGTTTGGAATGATGGAAACATCATTGTGTGAATAAATCACTCTTTTGTCTAACTCTGATTCACTTTTTTTTAGCTGGGAATATGATGGCATGAGTTTTAAGTAAAGCCTCCTGATTCTGCCTCTCTGATGATCCTCCTCAATGCAGTCTTCCATAATTCCATAACCACAATTGTTTTTTGCTTATTTTCTTCTCCTGTTGATGCAAAGTTTACATTTTGTGGCTGGTTTCGGACAAATAGTCGAGTAAAATATATTCCCTGTTATGATTCTGTCGCATATGATTGTACTCCATGGCACAACAGAAGCTTCATATCCTGTAAATGTGATGTCTTGGCTTCAATTTTCCAAAGTGGCAAGACATGACCTCATATTGTATATTAAGAGCTACAGAGGAAAATTCTGTGTTCCCAGAGATTTAAAAATCACATCACAACGCATCCTGCAGGTATTGAGTAAATGTACTCATATTAGGGATCTGGTCTGTTGGTCTGGATTAAATTCTTTAGAAATTAAGAATTATATTATTAGACTTAGACTTACTTTATTGTCATTATACAGAAATCTGTTTCAGTGATTTTTGTCTTTAATGCAAAATGCAGCTTGATGTCTTGGATGAAAACCCACAGTCCTTTCTGACCTTCCTTCAATTTGGCATGTGGTCATTTGTTGAAACGTGTCCACATCGCTGTCAGTAAAGATCCTAGACCATAGTGGAGCATGACCATGGTTCTGTTGTCTACTCAGATCAGCAGAGCCCAACCCATCACTGTGCATCTCCAGCAGCGCTTTCAGTGCAACCCGGTTGCACTGAAGAGCAACCGGGTTGCACTGAGGAGCAACCGGGTTGCGCTGGACACTACTGGACACTGCTGGACACTGATCAACCAAAACTGGGTCAACTGGTCAATTTGAGCTAAGGGAAGGAATCAGTTATTGATTTTAGCAAAAGTCATAGCCTTTACTCTGACCCAGTTCTAGAGTTTAGCTTGGACATTTGATCGAATGTGGAAAAAAATAAACTTAAAAAACAAACTTGTATTACTTTCCTTAAGTAATACAAGTGAAGTTTATTTTTTAATACAATAAACTTGCATGACTTTGCTGAAGGAAAGTGATACAAATAGTACAATTTAGTAGTAGTTTGTACAATGAAATGTGTTCAGGAATTTTTGCAGTAATATAACACATACTTTTAAGTAATTTTATATGTTTACATTTGATATTTGAAAAAATATTAATGAATATATATACATAAATATATAAATGTTCAGGAACTATTGCAGTTCCTGAACATTTATATATTTACATATGATTGCAAAGTATTACTATTGCAATTGTACTGCATTAATTTCCAAGCTAAACAAAATAAGTGTAGTAATACAATGGATACTTAAAAAATATGTTGTGTGTCACGTTTGTGAGTCACATTTGGAGTTTTCTGGGTTTTATTTTGATAGGTCCTGCTTCTTTCTCCTAGTGTGTCTGGAGCTTCACTCCCAGGTTCCTTACCTCACCTGTGTCTCATCCTCATTACCCTGATGTGCTGCACCTGTTCCCTTATGTATTTAAATCCAGATGTGTGCCCTTGTCCGTTGTCCTGTGTGTTTCAAATTGCATAGGACAGTCAATACTGAAAAGACTATTTCTATTACTATTTTGTCATTAGTTCATAGCAATACAAAGCCTTTGAACTTCAACAACACCTGTTGAAGCTCATTGTAGGTGTTATTTTATTTTATTTTTTTGCACTGCTGGAGAACAGATGTTCACGATCTGCTTGTAAATAACCCTATACATGTCTTGTGTGTGTTGAAGCTTTCTTTGTCCCTGTCCCGTTCATAGTCTTGATCCATGCGTGAGTATGCCAAATTGCTGCATAGTTTTGATTTGAGTATTTAGAGATTGTGTTGTTTAGAACATTGAATAGTTTGAGTTGAATATCGAAATTGCCTTTTTCCTCTGTAGTGAGTGAATTTTTGTTGTAGTTTGAGATTTATGATTTACCCGTTGTGGGAAATTTTGGTTAATATTATTCACGTTTTTTGAGGTCGCTTTCCGTTCATACTTTGCTAAAATTATCTTTTGTCTTTTGAAATAGTTAAGAGTAAACCTAAAGTAAAGATCTAAAAAAATAAAAAACCTTTTTTGTGAAAATTCTGTCTGGTGTGCGTCTTTGTCCATGTCAAGAGAGTCTAGCATAACAAAATAATAATTTTATCTATTCACATGTGGCATTGAAAAAATTCTTAGTTCTTAGTTATTGGTATATTTCCAGCTGCTACGTTACTGATGTCTACAATCACACTTGTACATTGTTTATCTGCAAAGGTTCCTTTTCCATCTGGCTACAATTAAACACAAGACTCATAATGTCAGTAATGTCTTTAATTGTGTCATACTTCAGCTGCATTTTTCGTTTACACTGAGCAGGAACAGTGGTTTCTGGCACGACGCTGCATCCAAATGGAATGAGAAAGCTACGAAGGAACAATGTCTTATTCCACATCAGAAAGGTACTTGTGTACATTTGCAGTGAAACCAATCTGTGTGTTTCAAATTGCATAGGACAGTCAATACTGAAAAGACTATTTCTATTACTATTTTGTCATTAGTTCATAGCAATACAAAGCCTTTGAACTTCAACAACACCTGTTGAAGCTCATTGTAGGTGTTATTTTATTTTATTTTTTTGCACTGCTGGAGAACAGATGTTCACGATCTGCTTGTAAATAACCCTATACATGCAGGTGACGGTTCAGTTTGTGGACATTGAAAATGATTCCATCCTGAAAGTCAAGTTAAATGGGGAACTACAAACTCCGGTAACAACAATAACCTTTTGTTTCTGCATCTTGGTGGAGACACTGAGCATCAAACACGTCCAGCATCGGTCTCTTTGGAATTCTGTGGTTTTGGTGGATGTTTAGAGCATCTTGAAATAGGGAGCTAACTCAACCAAAAACAAAAAAATAGTCAATAAATAAAAAACAAAAATGAGGATGCTGTGATGTTTTGGCCATAAGACTAAACATCTGCCTTCTCCCTCCAACTGCATACATTTGCACTTGTACAGCAGTCAAGTCAACACGTAAGGTTGTTTATTTGTTTGTTTATTTTTTATTTATTTGTTTTATTATTTATTTATTTGTTTAAGGTTGTTTACGTAAATGTGTAGTTTATTATCCCTCTTGCATTTATTGATATAAATATCAATATAAAACATATCCAATATCAATATCCAGTGAAATTGCCTGCATATAGAACAAACAAATGTTAATGAAAGAGAAAGTGCTTTTTTTCCTTGACGATATACTGAACCAGTAACATTTTCCAGTCTGTTATATCTTTGCAAATTATTAAACTCTCACTGCTTGATAACCTTAGAAAACCTTTCATGACCCCATGTCACTACTTTAAAAACTGCCTGTTAATATGTAACAAATATACATATGAAGCAAAATTGTCCTTCGTTCCTTGTCTAGAAATGTTGCTGCATTTGTTTTTTTTATTGAGATTTGTTACTTAGAAACTGGTATGTTTTCAGGAACACAGCCCTTTTACTGTAACAAACACCTGACTGTTGAGCCCAAACAACACATAGCCCATCCATCAGTGTCATCACAGATCAACCCTCTTCATTGCAGTTGCAACAACTCAGACTTTTTTGGTTGTAGTTTATGTTTAGCAGAGAGGAGAGTTAAACATTGACCTTGGGACATAAGCTTTGGCGTTAGTTTTGTTCCTTCTGACAATTTTTTTTTTCAATTCTGACAATTTGTTGGTTGCTGGTGTGCAGGGCAGACAGCAATGAGTTGGGCAGAACCCAGGCTTTTACAACTTCAAATGCTTTTTTTTTTTTTTGGCTTTTTGTTACATTTGACAGAAGCTGGGGTCAAAGTGTAATGTAGTACATGTCCCATTCCAGTATCCTCACACCACCCTGGACTTATAAAACCAGGTCACCACCCTTTAAAATGCTTTCACGGGATTTAGAAGAAAATGAGCTTTTTTCCATACTTCTCTGGAGTCGCAGCACAGCCAATGGAACATGTTTTTTGTTTTACTTTACAAGCTTTTGTCCCCCAACCTTCTAACTGCTGCTCCACATCTGATTTTCAACTTCAAAGTGAGGCCCCTTTTCCCCTTTTTCTTTAAAAACCTTTTCTGAAATGAATGTTTGCTGCCATAGAGTGCTGTATATGCAACATCAGCACATTAATTGTACAGTTTCCCTTCATAGTGATAGATTCATATGGCCATAAACATGTGTCTATTGTCCGCCTTCCATAATTTGAGCTCAGGATATGATAAGACAAAACGGATTGTTTAATTGGATGGCTGAGACATTGTAGTTCAGTGTGTTTTAACAATTGAGAACATTCAATCATGTGGTAAAGGTGTCCAAATTCTACATACAGTCAAACCTCAGCACTCAAACATTTCACAGTTCGAACAAATTGGTACTTGAACCAAAAGTTCTCATTTTTTTCCGATCCGGTGGCCAAACAAAAACCCGAAACTCAAACTCGGTTCTGCTCGGTCACCCTACAAAATCTGAGTGACCGAAGCCATCTACCGACTTGTTGCACGTGTGTGTGTGTGTGTCTGTGTGATGTTTGTTACCTTATTTTTGACTTTGCTATTTCCATTGTGCCTTTATGATGTCTCTGAAGAAAAACAGTGATACTGGTGGTGTGAAACGTAAAACTGTGCCCACTATCCAATTCAAGAAGGAACTAATGCAAACAGATGTTATAAAAGTAAGTGATGTCCAGTAGGAGTTTGATTACCAATCAACCGAAAAAAATTACATTGGTTATATTTTAGTATAGGTTACTATTAGTTACATACAATTTGTTATTGTTACTCTATTTCTGTTTAATTTGATGTATAAATAACGCTACGATTATAAAATGGAAAGCAATTTCACACTCAAGAACGAATTAAATTCTATTTCTATAATTTCAAACGGGGAAAATTAATTCGGGTCAAGCACCGAGATTTGACTGTATATGTAGTGCTGTACTTGGTGCAATCATCCAGTGTTTCATAATAAATTGTCATAATGAATACCATAATCAGAATCTGGTTTTGCTTTTCAATTCACTCAGTTGCCATAGTGTGAATTCAAATATCAAGGAGCCTTTGAAAATGAGAGCTGCATTTGCAAAGGAAACAAAACAAAGCTCGAGTTAACAGTGTCATGAACCCTCTCCCTCTACCTACTCTGCTCTGATAATCAGCACAAGTGCTTTCATCTGTCTCTCAGCCACACCTGCCCCTTTGATGACTATGCCAGCTGTACCACATTTCCCTCATCACTCCCCTGCATAAAAGGTTCTATGTGCACACCACTCCCTGTCAGATCAACAGAGAAGCAACACTGAATACTTTGGACTCTCCTGAAGACCTGACTGCCTGTACCAGAACCTGCTACCCCCACCTATTACCTGAGTATGTTACCCTGCCTATACTAGAACCTGCTACCCCGCCTGTTACCTGAGCCTGCTACCCCCACCTGTTACCTGAGTCTGCTACACCCGCCTCTTGCGTGAGTCTGTTACCCCCGGCTGTTAACTGAGCCTGCTACTCCCTCCTGTTACTCCAGCCTTCTAACCAAGCCTGTTCCCTCGACTTGTGACCTCGCCTGCATCCTAGCCTGTAACCAGTCTTTCCTCTGAGCCTGCTCTTCAGCCCATTTCCCAAGCCTCTAAATCCGCCTGCTAATACTGTCGGCTAACCTGGCTAATCCTGTCAGACCGCCTATCACTTTGCCTCTGGTAAACCTCCTTCCTTGACCCCAGTCCATCCTGCACCTACCTCCCTACCAGTTGACCGTCACAGTTAAAGACCTCCCACAGTCTCCGGAGCTCATACACTCTCATCCACTTCCCTTTCCCCAATTTCTATCAATAAACTGTTAAATAAGCATGTCGCATATGTGGTCCGCTTCTGTACCTGCCTGACAGTTTGGTCTGACCAAACACAGACCGAGTGCACGTTTCCCCCAACATGGACACAACCTCGCCCCCACCACCCTCTGCCATGCAGCGCCTAGACCATGCCGAGGGAGAAATCCAACGCATGAGCAGTGATCTCACCAGCCTGCTACAGCTATTACAACAGCAGCAACAGATCCAACACCAGCAGCAACAAGTCACTGAGATAACCCAGCTACTCACTCGTCTGACTTCTGACCCGGCCAGTCTGCCTTCAGTCCATCCACCCGTCAATCCAGTCACCGAATCACCTGCCCCTGTCAATGAATGTTGCTGGGTCCAGTTCCTCCTGCAACCCAGAACCTTCGCCACCGAAGGAGATAAGGTCAAGTATGTTATTGCCCACCTGACGGGCTGAAGTTGACTATGGGGAACCGTTTGAGCGTCACACTCCCGTCTGCGAGTCCTTTGACCAGTTTGCTGCTGAAATGACCAAAGTCTTCGATGTGGGTTCATCATCAGTAGAAGCATCCCGAGCTCTGTTACATAGTCGCCGGGGTCGACAGACTGTTGCTGATTACTCCATTGATTTCCGGACGCTAGCAAGATGCAGCTTCTGTAACATGGAGGCACAGGTCTGATTTCCTCTTCAGCCTGGCTGACTACATCAGGGATGAATTGGTGTCGCATGAACGGCCTGCCACTCTCAACGAGGCCATTGCCCTGGCTGTCCGTATCGATCAGCAAATTTAGACCCATCGTCAAGAGAGGGGTCACCACACTCCACTAGCCACTAACGAAAGAAGTTTCCTCTCTTCGCCGTCATCCTCAACTGCTCTGCTGAGTCAACCCGATCAGTCAGTACCCATGGAGATTGACCGGATGTCACTCCCCACTACTGAACGACAGTGCCGAATCAGCTACAACCTCTGTCATTACTGTGGAAAAGACGGACATCGTATTTCCTACTGTCCATTAAAAAGTCCAAGCTCATTGGTCATAGGTGGAGTCCGGGTGAGCTCAATGACTGTCAAGACCCCACACACACGAACCATTGCTGCAGGTTTGTCTCCGTCTCCCTGACGACAACATGCACATTGTCTGCACTGGACTTAGGCTCCGAAGCAAATACAATGGACATGGAGCTTTCTCACCAACTGGGTCTGAAGATACACCATTTGACAACCCTTGTTCCTGCCCAGGAACTGGGTGGACACCTGCTCAGCATCGTCACTTGTGTTGCCACCACCATTGTGATGTTATCCAGTAATCAAGAGTCCATCCAGTTCCATCTACTCTGCTCCCCAGGCCAACCCATCATTCTGGGATACCCATGGCTCCGTCAGCACAATCCCCACTTTGACTGGACTACTGGGGGATGAATCCCACATCCCACCAATCCCGGAAAGATGGCCTTTCCTCCCAGAATCCTGCATCCATTCTGCCCAGTCCCTGTGTCGTAGTTTACCTGATATGGGATGTAGGAACAGAACAGAAAGCTCTCCCTGACAGCCCTGTCCTAGGATTTGTCCTGCTGACCGTCTCTTTGTTCCTGAACACTTGAGGTCCCAGCTCATTCAATGAGACCATAACTCCTGTCTCACTTGCCACCCAGATTCCTTTCGCACCTGTTGAAAGGAATCCTAATCTCCTAATCTCCCAGCGTTTCTGGTGTGCACACCTTTGTCCACACCTGTCCTACTTGAAACCAGCGGAAGTCTTCTAGCCAGTCTCCTGCCAGATCCATCTCCAGCTTCACCGCCAGTACCAACCAGATTTTGGATCGGACCCTCATTGTGGAATTAACCAGCAGCATCCTGACCAGCCTTCCCTCCATCGGGGTCATCTGAAGGGTTACAGCTCCTCCTCCCGTCCACTCTCCAACACGGCATCTTGCCCTGAACTGGTCCTGAATCCTCCTACCTCCTCAGAGGGGGAGGTCGCAGACTCAGAGCACTCGAAGGGGTTCTAACCCTCTTCCGACTCACCTCCGCCCTCCCGACTTGATGTTGCTTTTGAGGACGTCAAAGCAACCAACCCTTGGGGGGGGTTCTGTGGTGAACTCTCTCCCTCTACCTACTCAGCTCTGATAATTAGCACCAGTGTTTTCACCTGTCTCTCAGCCACACCTGCCCCTCTGATCACCATGCCAGCGCTCCACATTTCCCTCATCACTCCCCTGCATAAAAGGCCCTATCTGTACACCACTCCCTGCCAGATCAACAGAGAAGCAACACTGGATACTTTGGACTCTCCTGTAGACCTGACTGCCTGTACCAAAACCTGCTACCCCCACCTGTTACTCCAGCCTTCTAACCTAGCCAGTTCCCTGGACCTGTGACCTCACCTGCAACCTAGCCTCCAACCAGTCTGCCCCCTGAGCCTGCTCTCCAGCCCATTTCCCAAGCCTGTAAGTTCGCCTGCTAATCCTCTCAGACTGCCTATCACTTCGCCTCTGGTTAACCTCCTTCCTTTACTTCAGCCTGTCCTGCACCTACCTCACTACCAGTGGACCGTCACAGTTAAAGACCCCACACAGCCTTTGGAGCTCATACACTCACATCCACTTCCCTTTCCCCAATTATTATTATCAATAAACTGTTAAAGAAATGTTGTATCTGTGGTCCGCATCTGTACCTGCCTGACAAACAGAATTAAAACTGTTGTGTTTTAACAAAATGACACATATGTTTTTACTGTAAGGTCTAGATGTATAAAAGAAGGCACTGATTGTTTTTGGCATTGATGGTTTCTGTTACAGCCTGTATGAATATTTGTAATGATTCTGGGGGACCAACCGGGCATAGAGGCTGTCACTGTGTGTGTTCAGCAATGGGTTTAATGGGGTAGAAACAGTAGATATGTATGGAATGCCATGAGATTGAAGCAGTGAGAGGTGGGAACTTGTTTCTTCACCCTGTGGTCAGTCCTGCACATCAGCAACACCACAAAGCTGTAAAAGAAAAAAGGTCAAAAGTGTTTACTTTGATTATTAATAGTGCATGGAAAGCTCACTTCTAATGTATGTGTGGAATTTGTAATAGGTATCTTTTTCCAAAATATATACTTATTTATTTATTACTTACTTATAAATATTTACACTCTACCATCATGAAGTGCAGAACAGAAAGGGGGAAAAGTGTAAATCTCTTTAATAAAGCAGCAAATTAAACATACAGAGTCATCATGAATCAGAGCTTGCCATGCTTAACGCAGCTGTGAGACAACATTCCTCCATGTACTAAGTCACATTTTGATGGACAACTTGCCAGTTCATTTTAGGGATCATTCACACATTTATACACCAGTGTAGGGACACTGGAGGCAACGTGGGTGAAGTGTGATTATACATGATGCATGATCGGTTCGGTTATTGGACTACCCATTCTACTCCCTGAACAGATCTAATCACATGATCTAATCAGATGATGTGGTTCATTTTTACTGTTGGGAAAAATCTAATTTGAGCTACACACTAAATCTTAATTGTTGTGTGTTAGGGCTCACTACCATGTTGTTAGCATGTGTCTAGTAGGAGGAGGAGGAGGTGTGACAGCCAGTGTTGGGGGTGATTACTCAAAAAAGTAATCCATTACCCATTACTAGTTACTTTTAAAAAATGTAATCCCATACTTA
>JAPTHA010176621.1:0-14001 GCA_029814585.1 Gymnapogon annona | reverse complement strand
ATACTGATAAAATCATGTGGTTACTCTGTTATATACTCGCTATGACGTTAGCGCGATGTCACGAGGACAATGCTAATGAAGTTGCATACAAGTACACACTCGTATAAAATAGTTTTGTTGTTTTAATCTGCCACACCTGAAAGACCGGCCCACGAAAATATTGTCTGACATTAAACCGGTCCACGGCAGAAAAAAGGTTGGGGACCGCTGGTCTAAAGGACGTCCAACTGAAGTCCAAAGGACGACCAGGACCGATCAATCAATCAGTTAATATGGATAGTTAATCAATGGAAGACTACCGTCAGGTTCCTGATGTCCTTGTTCATCTGTAACTGATTGTGTGTGGAAATGC
Organism: Gymnapogon annona; assembly: GCA_029814585.1. NCBI lineage: Eukaryota > Metazoa > Chordata > Actinopteri > Kurtiformes > Apogonidae > Gymnapogon > Gymnapogon annona. The sequence goes on along the minus strand of JAPTHA010176621.1, from coordinate 13,649 downwards.
ATCTACAGTCAACAGGAAACACAACACATCTTCACTCAGAGAGCACAGTAGTACCTTCAAATACTGACCACACCAGTACCTTCACTCACCTTCGCTCTGTAGTTTGACCAAATACATTCTGACTTCACACAAGCATAGGGCATTTTGGGGCTATTTGTAAATACCTGGAACCTTAGAGTGTCTTAACAAATATCTCAAAAGCTAAAAACATCCAATCCTAGCATTTTAATGTGATGCAAAAATATCGTTTAACATGTTAGAAGCACATGAGCATCTTATTGTGTGACTCTTCTTCCGATTATCCTGTAAATCTTACCAAGTGCTAGTGTTTTCCTCAGGTAGGCAATGTCATCAAAACTCTGTAGCTCTGGCATCCCACAACCAAGCAGAAGTGAGAAGAGGTTAATGAACAGACTGGCATGTTGACGGATGGCCAGGTAGGCTTTGTAACACATCTCCTGAAACCTAGAGAGACAGAGAGGAAAGGTAACCATGGAGGACAGATAAAAGGTCAGAGCGTTAGACAGACGGTAAGACCAATCTGACCTGTCGAACTCCTTAGTCTTTGTGGACTCCTGGACTCCTTTACTGATGACGATGAGGAAGTCCTGCGTCAGGACAAAGGGGACACGCTCACGTTTGTATCCAAACTTCTTCTTCTTATGATCCAGAAAGTGTCCAAAATCAATGTGGAACAACTGGAGAAGAAGAGGTAAAAGAAGAAGAAATAGAAGAAATAAGAAAAATAGGTAAAGGAGAAGGAAACAAGAAAAAGGAGAAAAAGAAAATTAGAATGAAGAAAAAAAAGAAGGGAGCAAGGCAAAGAAAAAGATGATGAAGACGAAAAGGAAGAAAAAGGAGAAGACAAGATGACAGAAACGAGAAAGGAGGGGAAGAATATGAAGAGGAAAAGAAGATAAAGAATGAGAAAACAGAGGGAGAAGAAAAAGATGAGAAAAAGACAAGTGAAGACAGAAGGAGGGGCGGTAGATGTCCATAGCCTTGGACTGTCTTTCAGTCCCCAGCATCACCAATGATCTTCAATCTCCAGTGTCCTTCAGTTCCCACTGTCCTCAGGGTCCTTCAGTCTTCAGTGTGCTCATTGTCCTTCGGTGCCTAGTATCCCCAGTGTCCTTCAATCGGTGTCCTCAGTATTCTTCAGTCCCCTGTGTCCTTTCGTCTTTAGTATCCTTCAGTCTCAGTGTCCTTCAGTCCTCAGTGTCCACCTGCGTCTGACTCACCTGTCCATTCTCCTTCACCATAATGTTGGAATTGTGACGGTCACCGATTCCCAGGATGAAGGTGGCGACACAGTATCCTGCACAGGACCGAGTGAACAGGTCGATGGCTCTGTCATACCTGAGACCCAGACAGATGAGACACAAACAGACAGGTGAGTCACAGACAGACAGGAGAGTCATAGACAGATAGGTGAATCATAGATAGATAGGTGAGACAAAAAGAGACATGCAAGACACAGACAAGTGAGACGTGACAGAGAGATAGGTGAAACAAATACAGACAAGTGAGTCAGAGACAGACAGATGAGTCACAAACATACATGTTAGTCAGAGAGAGACAGGTGAGTAATAAACAGACAGGTAAGAGGTAAGCAGGTAACGAGTAAATAGTAACAAAGTGACACTCAGGCGAGACAGAGACAAGTAAGTCAGAGACAGGTGTGGCAAAGAGACAGATGAGACAGACAGTCAAGTGAATCAAGTGAATGAAGTGAAACAAGTAAAAGGTAAGTGAACAGGTGAAGAAGTAAACAGGTGGACAAGGAAATCGGTGAACAAGTTAACGCTTAACAGGTGAACAGGTAGCAGATAAATGGCTAACAGGTGCACAGGTTAATAGATAAAATGTAAGAGGTAAACAAGTGCACAGGTGAGCAGGTGCATCACAGACTTTATAACCATCTCCCCAAACCAAAAACTCTGGTTCAATGCAGAGGTCAGGTCTCTGTTGAGAGCCATGGATGCAGCATTTACATCTGGGGAGGCAGCAGCTCTAAGGGAGGCCAGGAGACAACTGACAAGGGCATCAAGAGGGCCAAGGCCACAAATGCTCAGAAAATCCAGGGGCATTTTTCTGGCAATGACCTATGGAGCATGTGGAAGGTCATTAAGTGCATCAAGGATTACATCTCAAGAGTCCCAGATACCCCACTCTTTGAGATGCACTAAACTGTTTTTTTGCCAGGCTTCAGGCCTCAGCCGGACCCATTCAGACTTAGACTTCCTTCATTGTCATCACACAGACACACAACGAAATGTCATTGACTTCACTTCTGCATTCAAACCATCATCCAACACACCCTGGTGCAGAAGCTCCACAACCAAGGACTGACCCCCTCTCTCTGCAGCTGGGTGTTAAGACTTCCTCACTAATCGACCACAGACTGTCTGGATCAATGATATCTCCTCCTCCACCATCACCCTCAGCACTGGTTCCCCTCAGAGCTGTGTGCTGAGCCCCCTCCTGTTCACCCTGCTGACATATGAGGACTCTGCAAACTACCCCAACTGTCATATAGTCAAGTTTTCGGACAACACAGCAGTGGTTGGATGCATCACCAATAATGATGAATCCAAATACAGAGAGGAGGCAGAACATCTGGAGCCCTGGCACTACAACAACAACCTCTACATCAACATGCAAAAAACAAAGGAGGTGATTGTGAACTTCAGGAGGAGCAGAAACTATCCTCCTCCCTTGTACATCACAGGAGCAAGCTGTGGAAGTAGTCCCCAGCACCAGGTACCTGGGTGTCCACATTAATGAGGACCTCATCGCTCAACACTGCAGACTTTGTCAGGAAGGCGCACCAGTGCTTGTACTTCCTCAGAAGACTGCGGTTGGTTGGACTGGGAGGAGTTGTCCTGTCCTCCTCCACACCTACAGGTGTGTGATGGAATGTGTCCTCTCCTCCTGCATAACAATGTGGCATGGCAGCTGCTCTGTGGCAGAGAGGAAGGCTCTGCACAGGGTGGTGAAGGCTGCACAAAGGGTCATCAGGCAGAGCCTCCCCACCATCAAAGGACAGCTACAACCCCAGATGCAGAAAGAGGGCCAGCTGTATCCTGAAGGATCCCACCCACCCTGCACATGCACTGTTTGTCTCTTCCCTGAGTGAGAAGTCTGCGGCGCATCCAGAATAGGACCACCAGGCTGAAAAACATACTCATTATTACATATATTTCTTACATGGCTAAAACGGATCCTCTGTATCTAGTTTCGTTCTTTCTGTATTGGAATTGAATGACAATAAACTTCCTTGAATCGTTGAAGTAAGCAGGTGAACGGGTATATGCAGTAGATGCACAGGTTAACAGGTAAAAGGTAAGAGGTGAACAGGTAACAGGTAAACAGGTGCACGGGTAAAACAAGCGAACAGGTAACAGATAAACAGGTGAACAAGTATGATCTAAGAGGTGAACAGGTAAACCAGTGCACAAGTGTGGTCTTACGCCTCTCCTCGGTTCTTGTCTTTGATCCAGTGGTGTAAAGTGTTGGAGTTGAACTGCAGCGCCCCCTTAAGGCCTCCTTTACACTGAATCTGCATGATGGTGAAACTGTTCTTCACCACCTCTATCAGACCCACACAGTCTCCGATGGACAAACATCCATATGGCAACATGCTGACACACAAACAACACAGTTAGCCACGTGTGTGGTGATGGTCACGCCACTGTCTCTGGTTATGTGACTGGATCTTACCGCAGGTCAAGGCCCTGGTTCTGCCAGATGTTCTCCATAATCTTAATGATCTGAAGAGTTAGCATATCCTGTCGCAGGTCTGCAACAAGGGCACTACATTACCCACAATCCCTCTGACCGTTTACAGGTTGTGCTGTTAGTAGTGATAGTTACCGTCGCCATTTTTGAAAATGATCTCATTATTAGTGAAGAGCAACTCGGACATGATGTCTGGATTTTCCCAGTTCAACCACAGGGGGCGCTTTGCAGATGACATTATCCTACACTCCTCCAACCTGAGAAGGTTTAATTTCATAAAAAAAAAATCTCTACACTTTATGTAAGTGTCCATAACTAGTTGACATTTTACCTGAGGTTTCCCAGTTGGTGAACCGGGTTCAGAGGGGAGACAAAGCCCTGCAGCGCCTCCATGTAATCTGGACGAGACATGTGTTCAACCAGGAACTTCATCTGGGTCTGTTAGCCAGTCACAACATAGCAGCAGATTCATTCCACCAATGACAGTGACTGTTTCATAAAGGTGATGTTGGACAGATGTGAGCTGAGAAACATCCTGACAGGGTCTCGTCTCTATGTCTGTCTTACTTTCTGAGTCTCGTCCTTCTTCTCTTGCTTCAGGGTGTCGGTCAGGTTCACCAGTTTGTCCATCGCCTCCACCTGCACAATCATGGACAGGACAGTGAAGCCCACCCATTCAGGTGGCAGCACACATCTGAAGTCCACATGCAGCCATGTGTGCAGGTCTCACCTGTCGGTTCAGGTGTTTCAGGTACATCCCACAGGCTCTGCAGAAGGCCTCCAACAGTAGACCAAATCGCCGTGACACCGTCTTGTTGTGCATCTCTGATCTGTTCAAAAGTCACCTGTTAGTAACTCACCAGGTAACATCTAAATGTTCTTCTACCTGTTCAGATACGGATACTCACTTTAGGTGCCAGAAGAAGAAGTGTCCAATCCTCTGATTAGTCAGAGCTTTTTTGATGAGGAAACGAGCTAGAGGATTGTCCAAGTACATCTCATACTTTAACACCTGGACACAGGGATTTGGTGTGTGACAACAACAGTTTGACCCAGAACAGCAGGACAGTTACAGCAGGACATCCACCTGCACCTGTAGGTTGGATGTGAGCTTACCTGGACGAGCTGCAGCAAGTATTGTGACAGTTTATCATCGGTCAAACCCTGAACCAAACACCGCAGAGCGAATTCTCGGACCATCGGATCCGGAAAGTTACAGTCGAGGAGCTCCAGTGCCGATTCAGGCTCCATTAGAGGCCAGTCCTTCAGCAGACAGTACATCTGAGGACAAGCACACCCTGAAAGATATGCACCAAGCCAAACATGGATCCAAATACAAGGATGCTCTGTACCTGAGACGCTTCGTCTCTCGAGTTCCACTTCACTGACAGCAGCAGCTTCGGGAGAGACTCCGGGATGTTGACGCAGTAATGCCTGAACACAGAGACAAATGCGTCAGTCAGAGTTAGCAAAATACACAGGCTCCCCACTAAGTGCACAGTGGTACCATGACATGCTTCCTAACCTGCCTAAAGACCCACCGCCTACACTCACCTGTGTCTCCAGAGGAAGTCCTTCTCTTGCTCTGACAACTCATACAAAGGATCCTTGGAGCAGAGAGACCGAAGCTGTTCTGCATCTGCAGCTGAGACAGTGCTGTCACAGGCCAGACGACTGCTCTGGGATACATGGGAACATGACATACATGGACATAGGTCATACAGGGGCACATGGACACAGAGCATACGTGCTGACTCGGACACAGGTCGTACAGTTTGACCTGTGTCTATCAATGTAAACAGTCGTACTGTTTAATATTTACACTGATTATAGTACTGTTTTACATTGCGTGCAATATTGCACTGTCTAATATCCGTGTCTTGTCAAGCTGCCTGTCGTGTTTTCGTTCATGCTTTTATTTTGGTTAGTTCCTGTCTTGTCTGTGTTCATCCTAGTGTGTACAGCTTCACCCTGAATCCTCACGCACCTGTGTCTCGTCATCATCACCCCAAGTGTTTCCACCTGCCCTTTCCCCTCATGTATAAAAGGTCTGCGTCTTCTCTCCTGTGTTGTCGGACTGTCGTGTGCATTAGCGTCTGCTTTTCCACTTCGTCTTGCTGTTCCTGTCCTGAATCCGAGCCCTGTGTGTAAGAGTATTGTCCCTAGTCTTGATTTGTATTGTATATTCTAGTCGTGTGTGTGTTCTGTGTATTTTCTGTAAATTCCTCAGATTAATCCTCTTATGAGCGCTTATTGTTGAATTTCTGGAACCTCGTTTTTTCCTCTTAAAGAGTGATTTTAATTTCCTCTTTTGTATTATTATTTTCCCATTGTGGGTTTTTGAGTTTAAGTATAGATAAAATTATTCCCGTGTTTTTGACAGCGTTTTTATTATAGTGGAGCAATTTAGATTAAGAGAATTATATTTGATAAGAGTTGAATGTTCCTTGGGAACGTAAAAATCAAAACTTTTATTTTGAAATCGAGAAATCCGCATCTGAGTCATCTGTCTGAGACTGTACGTTACACTGTCCATCTTATTTATTCCTTATTTACATTGAGTGTAAGTGTTATCACCTTTGCACTGCCAACACTCATGGCTTTGGTTTTACTCCAGCATTTTTGTACTTTTGTATTCTCCATATTTATTTGTGTTATCAGTTGCCATTCTGTGACATTTCGTTACCAGATTCATTGTATGTGTCTGTGTAATGACAAATAAAGGAAGTCTTAGTCTACAGGGACACTTGATACATGGTATATAGAGGGACACAGATGGACACATGGACACTGGTCATACAGGAACACATGGACACGTCTATGAAATTTGAACTGTGTGTGTTACCAGGCCATGGCAGTAGTTGTAGCCCAGTTCTCTGCTGATGGTCCAGTTGGCGTGTTCTTCAATTTGCTGCTCGTCAGGAAACACCACAGTTTGATTGAACCAGGAGAACTCCAGTTCTACGCAGGGTGTCTCCTACATATGAAAACAGGAGGATGAGAGGCAGACAGGTATCACACAGACAGACAGGCACATCAGAAGTCCTGTACCTTGTTGGGATTTGAACCAGCAACCCCGATGGGGTTGAGCAGATCCTCCAAACCATGAGGGACAGGCCACAGACTTAGAGCAACTTTACCAGAAACCAGGATGTCCTGATAATCAAACAGGTTGACATTTCCCCAGGCCAGAGGACAGTGTTCCTGAAGGACAGACAGGTACACAGAAGGGATGACAGGTAGTGTCACTCTGGAATACTAGCTCCGACCCTGTACACTAGCTTCTACCTCCTACACTAGTTACTACCTCCTTTGCTCCTTTCCTTCCCTTCACAGAGCAGATGGATAGACAGAGTCGAGCTGACCGAGGCAGGTCAGCCAGGTAGATGTCATAGGTGAGCCACTCATTCCACCTGCACACACACACAGGAGTATATTGGTTACCATAGAAACTACATCAGTAAAGAGGACCAGTGTTGTAATGTCTAAAGAAACCAGCTCCTCTTTGTTCCGTGTTAGATCTCCAGTCCAGAGGGTGGTGAGATGGCCCACACAGTGACTACACACCCAGGGCAGCGCCAACACAAAATGTATTTCAACATTCCATTAATTTCGCCCGGTGTTAACTGCAGAATGTAGTCAAATATGTTATGGTATACTCCGATAGTGTCCATGTTCAGCATGAGCCAGAGTGTGGTTGTGTGTCAGTGTGTGGTCGTGTGCTAGTTTGTGGTTGTGTGTCATTGTGTGGTTGAATGTATCAGTGTGTGGTTGTGTGCTAGTGTGTGCTTGAATGTATCAGTGTGTGGTTGATGTGTGTCAGTGTAGTTGTGTGTTGGTGTGTGGTTGTGTGTCAGTTTGTAGTTGTGTGTCATTGTGTGGTTGTGTGTTGGCGTGTGGTTGTGTGTCAGTCTGTAGCTGTGTGTCATTGTGTGGCCGTGTGTGAATGTGTGTATTGTGTCAGTGTTTCACCTGGGGTTGGAACAGGGGACTCTTTGCGTGTTGACGTTGTCACACAGTGGTTCTCCGCCATGATAAATACCCGTCCTCACATAAATCTGCATAAAAACGCACACACATACACAACATACATATACATAACACACACATCCACAACATACATATACACAAAACACACGTCCACAACATACATGTACACAACACACAAACACAGCACACACATGCACAACATACATGTGCACGATATTAAAACAACTTCAGTTATATTAAATTAAATTCTAATCACTAGAGAATAGAATAGAATAGAATAGAACAGAATAAAATAAAATAGACTTGGTTTGGTTTGCTTTGGTTTTTTTATTTATCTTGAACACATCCATTCAAGATCACGATAAAACATACAAAAAAATAAGAAAATAAAGACTTTATTGTCACTACACTCTAGGATGTAACAAAATTAGGTACAGGTGTCTACAGGTGTCTCTCAAAATGTCTGTTCAGGTGTCTGTATAAGTGTCTCTACAGGTTTCTATAAATGTACCTCCACGTGTCTTACCTTGTCGATGTCCCTGATATTGACGTTCACATATGTTGCACACAGTAGTCGGATTCTGAGGAGAGTATTGAAGGCCCACAGAGAACGAGGAGGAGAACTGTCCCCTCCACCTGGACAAGGAGACGGCTGAGGAGTCCGACGACTGAAACAGACACAATATGCCTGTCACAGCGATGTGAGTGGACTATACAGGGGAAGACCAAGGACAAGGTAGTTTACCTGTAGGAAGGCGTGACAAAGCCAGAGGCTGGCAGTTGAGAGTACAGACTGTCTTTGGAGACCAGCATCAGGTGAGGAAGGCGACCCACGATGATACAGGACCGGATGTACTGCCAACAGTTGAGACAGGTGAGACAGATGACACAGATAGTTGACTAGATGCGGAACAGATGGAGATGAGATACGATTCAGAAAGGTTCTACCTTGTACTGACTGAGGGGATACTTCTCCAACAGGTACTCATCACAGCCACACACCTGAGGATACACATCAACAGGTGAGACAGATAGACAGGTAGACAGGGTAATAGACAGGTGAGTCAAACAGATAGGTGACTGGCCCAGACCAAGTACAAAGTCTTTGACTGTTGTACACTTCCATTCCAGTTGATGGTATGTATTTCCTTTGAACATGACATATGTACATTTCTGTTACACTGACATTTATTTAAAGCCATGCATGTTGGGCGTTAAAAGGATCTGATGAATATGTGAGTATAGTATGACACAACTAAAGGATTATTTACCATAGCTCATTGTGGTTTTAGCTCATTTGTGATTTTAGGTCAAGAAACATCTGTACCCATAGAAACAATGTATGACAAACACTTGAAATTACTTTGTATAGGAAACAGATGTGAGTTGGGGGTCAGTTCAGCTCATGCTGGAATTTATGACCCGAACTGGTTTGAACTGGAGCCAAAGCTTAAAGTCCAACCCTATTGTTGGAGACTGGAATAGAAGGACTTAAAACCCAAACATGTCAAGGGATCAGGGTTCATTCTGAATGAGACCTCAGCTGAGTTTATGCTTTCCCTGTGACCGCAATAAACGGTGTTAAAGTGAGACCATGATGCACCTGCATTTAGTCTACATTAATTGGGTTGGGTGACTGAAATCTAGGTTTAATGGGTGAGTGAAGTATGTTTAGTGGATTAGTAAAATCTACATTTAGTGTGTGAGTAAAGTTAACATTTACTATATATATAGTGGGATAGTGAAGTCTATATTCAGTGGCTTAGTAGAGTCTGTGTTTATTATGTGACAAAAGTCTATGTCTATAAACATTAATGACTCAAACTACCCTCTCACTCAGGTGGACAGATGCTTGTGAAGGCTCTCAGTCGTACAGGCCGAACATTTCAGGTGGACAGGCGAGGCAGATGAACTGATGACTCAGGTGAATAGGGCAGGGGAGTTAAATGAACATGAATACCTTGAGGATGTATTGGCCCTGGTACTCCTGAACACAGAGGCGGAGCTGCTGAGGCGATAGGTGCATTGATCGGCTTTTCTTCCTGATGGATTCTGCTATCAGCTGTTCAGGTAAACTGTCGTGACTCACCTGGAGATACAGTAATGCAAACAGAACAAGTGCCGCTCCAGGTGTGAAATCTGGAGTAAGGTGCACATTTAATATAAGTGGCGAGAGTGTTACCTTTAGAGTGTATTTCTGTTTGGAGTTGGATGGCGACACAATCACCCAGATGGTCACAATTAATCTCCCTGTGGACACCAGACAGACATGTAGAAGGTTTGGTAATCAAATGTTACTACCTATTAGAGTGTGTTACTACCTATTAGAGTGTGTTCGAACTACCATGGGTAGTTCGAACACACTCTCTCACCGTCATATGCCGTTGTGTTCTTGAGTAAGACACTTCGCTCACCTTCCCTCCAGTGTCACTCACACTGGTGTATGAACGCATGTAAATATTTGGTGTGTGTGGGTGGGGCCGTTGGTGGGCCTGTCTCGGGGCAGATGTGTCCCAGTTGTTTGTTTCTGGTTCTGTGGCCTCAGATTGATGTCACTACTGTTTGAAGATGATGCAGCCTACTAACCTCACAGAGCTGTTCCTCCAACACAGTAAAAGGTGAAGTTCATTCTATTAGGAAACTACAGACTGAGACGTGTGTTGTTTAATGTATATCATAATAGGGCCTTTAGGTGGCATCTTCAGGTGTTCATGTGTTCTGTTGCCCTACCTTGATCAAGCTAGGGCAACCTGAGGTTACCTTTGTCCAGTTTGCTGTAGATGTGCTGTGGGAGTTGGGGGCACGATTCTACGTTGGGGGGGTAAACATAGAGTGCCTGGCTGTGGGCTCCACCCCCCTCTCTCTCTTCCATGGCCTCTCTGCACACACTGAGGATGGAGCGTCGGAAGTCCTGAACTTCTGGGTCCTTCATCATCTCGAACTCACAAATGGGCATACCAATAGCAAAACCTGCAGACAAACAGGAGCCAGGACGGGGTTAAGATGAACCAAACTTACCCTCATCTTCCCTGGCCTGGTGCTCTTCAGTCTCACTTTAGGACTAATCTACTGCCATCTGAAAGCAGTCTCAGGTCCTACACTCACCTTCTGTCACTGATAGTAAGAAGGACTCAGTTTTCTTGATTTGTTTGGATATGTGAAGATGCGCTCTTTGAGTAGTTTGTCTGAGTAATTTCTGTTTCAACCCTACTGAGGTGTTGACCGTCAGGGGACATGAAGGTTTTGGTAGGGTGTTATACGTTATTTACATCACTACGACTGATTATTGGTCTTACCTTTGTTCTGGTTCACGGTCAGATTTTACCTCTGTCCTGGTTCAGGATCAAGGCTTACCTATTTCCCGGTTCAGGATCTTCTCCTCACGGTTGCCAAGTGGTTCTATGACTTTCAGGATTGGGTGAAAGAGTCGAAGGTCACATAGTCGTCGTGTCTCATCATAAAACTCCTCCCTCTCTGCTTCCTGGGTCACACCCACAAAAATGTAACATGACTCCTCCTGTCCAATCAGAAGTCAGTGTTAGCATCCCTGATGGGGGGGGACACACGTGGTCTGACACCCTTGGACAGACTTCAGATCAACATGTTGAATCTCTAGATGTTGCAGTTGTTCTTAAAAACTAATATGTGAAGTGTGTTCAGTGTTGACGATTCAACAGATGGAATAACCACTGACTGACATGAACCCTTCAGTCCAACACTGGTTTGTGTACTCCATGTGTGGACCATTAAGAGCAAACACCTCAACAAGCCAACTCAACTCAATGTTGAGTCAGAAGAGAAAGATTCATCAAGACTGACTACTTTTGAGGTCAGAAATTACAGTTAGGGTTAGTGTCCCGTATGGGGCTGTGGACTATGTCCTTTACCAGATGGACTTGTGTGTCTTTGATGAACCAGAGGTCAGGGGTCATTACCTGCAGCAGGTGGTACAGCGGGTACTTCCTGGCTTCCAAGAACAGCTGCTGTTTGATGCTGATGAGAGGAGTTTCTCGGAGACACTCCAGACTCACCATCATCCCTGGAAACAAACAGACAACGGTAAAGAAGGAGACACCTCATCCAAACATAGAGAAAAATGAGACAACTCATGAGAACTGTCAGAAACAGACCAGAAGGGAGGAGAACATCATAGAATGGAATCAGAACATCAGCAAATGAGTGAGAACTGGGAGGAAGCATATAACAGAACCAAACCGTTGGGGAGGCAGCAGTCCACCAGGATGCGAGGAGGCATCAGGTGGAGCCCCCATAGTTCCCCTGATGACGGCCTGGGAGCCATGGCAACAGTCACTCAGAAGCTGCTCACTGGACTACCTGGGCACAGACAAAAAGGCAGGATAACTCAGTCACTCCTGGGCCTCTGCTCCTCCTTTTCCACCCACAAGAGTCCTGGTTCTTTTAGAGCATTTTCTAGGAACCATGTCCATTTGCTAAAACAAAAAGCGCTTCCTACAGAGTAGTTCTAAGAACTGAGTTCTAAGAACTATCCACTTGGAATGTAGTTCTGTAAACCAGCGGTCCCCAACCTTTTTTGTGCCGCGGACAGGTTTAATATCAGACAATATTTTCATGGACCAGCCTTTCAGGTGTGGTAGATAAAAACAACAAAACAACTTGATACAGCCGTATTTTCTAAATATAACAATAAACGTGAATTCACTGTGTACTGCAATTTTATTAGCAGTGTCCTCGTGGCATTGCGGCAACATCATAGCGAGTATATAGCAGAGTAACCATGATGACTTCAGTTTAACAGCGAAACTATGCGTCAAACTTCATCTTTGTTTCCAGTTTCAAACCCTAAAACTGTTTTCAGTACTAAGAGTCTGAGGTTACGTGCTGGTGCTGCCTTTGGCCGTTTTTGATGCTGGTTTCTTCTCTATGCTTCATAATGTGCGGCGCATGCGGAAAGAATGTAAGTTATTTATTCTTTCTGTACGGCCCGGTACCAATTGACCCACAGACTGGTACCGGGCCGTGGCCCAGGGGTTGGGGACCACTGCTGTAAACTACTCTCCGCAGGGTAACCTTTTGGTTGTGCCTTCCCACAGGAAGTAGGAACCATTGTACGGAGCAGTGTGACATAAGCTTATTCTACATTATCCACAGAACCTTTATGCAGAATACAACTTTCACACCCATGCCGATGTAACATGAGGTTTATTTATGTTTATCATGTAAGTTCACATTTGAGGGACCCCCACAGAGTATATAATATAATATAATATAATATAATATAATATAATATAATATAATATAATATAATATAATATAATATATAACAGGCCATATATATATATATAATATAATATAAATTGCCAAAGTCCGAGACAATCTCTGTAATGTGCTTAGTGGCATCTCTGTGCTGGCCGTTTCAACAGCAGAGCGAACGTGAATTTAGCATCATACATCCCATCATCACTGATGAACGTGTCCACACTAAACTGTCTTCTCTTCAACTCATTCATTCATCTTCCAAACCCGCTGCATCCTCTGCAGGGTTGCGGGGGTCACTGGAGCCTATCCCAGCTACTGTTCATGGAAAAAAACGTGAGTTTGTTCTCTTCTCAGAAGTTCACAGAGATGCTGATACAAGAAGTTGGAAACACTACAGGTTATGCGCTAACGGGAAAACAGAACAGGCCACATTAAGCCTTAAACTGTACTTGACGTGACGTGCAATGTTTACACTGTTTATAGTACTGTTTACCTTGATGTATAGTATTTACAGTGTTTATAGTACTGTTTACAGTGATGTGCAGTATTCTCACTGTTTATAGTACTGTTTACATTGCTACATTGTTACTGTCCAACTTATTTTATTATTATTTTTTATAGTAACTGGGTGAATTTTTTTTGTTGTCACCTTGCACTGCAGCCACTATGGCTTTGGATTC
>JAPTHA010176604.1:0-14011 GCA_029814585.1 Gymnapogon annona | reverse complement strand
TCCACAGATGGAGTCACCTCTACTATAAATACTAGGTATAGACTGATCCACAGATGCAGTCACCTCTACTATAAATACTTGGTATAGACTGATCCACAGATGGAACTGTCAAAGTATGTGAAAAAACTGACAGAAATCCAATCATTAAGAAATGTATCGATAGAAAATGGAAATTAGACCCCCCGCCTCTTTCAATCAAGATGTGGCTGAAGAAGTTAGTGGTTGTGTGAATTAGTAACAGGTTTTTGCGTGTGCTTATTTGTTTATTTATTTATTTTGTTTGGACATATGTTTTTCTTTGATTTATGTGACTCACTTATTCTATTTTGTTATTTATATTTTTCATTGTACCTGTTTTGTGTGAATGTCATCTTGTAGTGTATGAATGTAATTGTAATATTGTCTCATTAAAAATCAAAATACAAAAATTTTTTAAAAAGAATCCTCCGTACGTCGTTTGACAGACTTGTGTTGTTGTTGTTTTCCCTCAGATTGGGCTGCAGCAGTACTGTTTCCTGGTGTTTCTGGCCGTCTGCATCACTGTGGTAACTTACATTTACCTTTTTGTTCCTGAAACTAAGAACAAAACATTTCTTGAGATCCAGAATGACTTCCAGTCCTCAAACTGGAGAAAAGGACACTCCGTTGACAGAGCAGGAACAGACCTAGTGTCAACCTCCATATGAAAAGCACCATGTAACCATGCACCAAAGCACCATGTTTGTTGTTTTTTGTACTTGTAGCTGTTTGGTGTTTATGGTGCCCCCCCCCATGTGTCTCTATGTGACTCATGCGGTTCACTTATGTTTTCTTCTGTCGTGAATCAATTCAATTAATGAAGCCTTTATTGTCTCAAGCACAGTACAAGTACCGTACAAACAAAATTGGCCATTGTACCTGTTTTGTGTTTTTTGTGCTCTTCGTGTGTTTTTTGTGATAAGTTTAAAGTTCATTTAAAGATCATGCAATGAAATGCAGCTGTTACAATTGATACTGTAATTTATGATGTCTTTGTTGAACTTTAGACATGTACAGGTCTGTGATGACAACATATTTACGCATTTTGCTTTTTTTGTATAATCATAAACACTGAAATAATCATGTTTGTTATGTGCAACTTTTGTAAAAGATTTTCCAATAAAGTTCATAACAAGTTGAATCGGTAAAGAGTGAATGTCTGCTGTTTGTCTGGATATTATTTCCTTTTTCTAACCTTTAACTCCAGCATATGACCAGTGCAAACAAAGAGGGCTTTCATGTGTGTCATGTGTTAGTGGGGATAAAGGTTAGAAACAGTCCTGGAAGTGAATATTAGACATTTAGTTGTAGTTTAAACCAATTTTGTTACGCAAAACTCTCGTGATAGGGACCTAGACAAAACTTGGTTTAAAAAATAATGGCTTTATTTTAATATTAATCCAATTCTTTACAATTAATGATAAGATTAATTATATTAAGATTAATGATAAATTAAAGATTAGATTATAACAAAAGCGACGTCAAAAAACAACTGAAAATATTAACAAATTTCCCACAACAGGTAAATAATAAATTAAAAACTATAACAAAAAATCACTTACTGAGGAAAAATACAATTTAGAAATATTAACCAAAAAAATGTAACACTTTACAAAATTATGACTAGAAACTATGACCAACAAGAAAAACTAAGAACTCAACTATGGCACAAGGCATACTCACAAAATGTTAACAAGATCAAGGCAAGACAGGGATGAGGAACGCTTCACAGGACAAGATATTCAACGATCTGACAAAGGAAAAGGAATCACACATGGACTCATATACATGGGGAATCAGGTGCAACACATCAGGGTGATTAGAAACAAGACACGGGTGGGGAAAGAATCTGGGAGTGAAGCTAGATGATACACAAGGAGAGAGACTGATCTACAATCACCCAAGCAGTCTCCTTGGCAGCTTTGGAAGAGGAATAAAATGTGTCGTCTTGTTGAAATGGTCTACCACGGTGAGGATGACTGTCTTGCCGTCTGACTGGGGCAGACCCGTGACGAAATCCATTGCGATGTGAGACCAGGGACGAGTATGCACTGGAAGTGGCTGGAGTAATCAGGCAGGGGGCTGGTTGGAAGACTTCTGTTGATTACAGGTAGGACAGGCGCGAACAAAGGTGTGCACATCCTTCCTCAGTGATGGCCACCAGAACCACTGGGAGAGGAGATGACAGGTGCAAGAGGAACCAGGGTGGCAAGCGATACAGCAGTCGTGGCCCCATTGAATAAGCTGGGACCTCAGGGGTTCAGGAACAAAGATTTGGTTAGCAGGACAAGTACTGAGACCAGGCTGATCAAGAAGAGCCTTCTGCACTTGTTGCCCTATATCCCACGTCAAGGCGCCTACGACACAGGGACTGGGCAAGATGGATGCAGGAACCATGGAGGAAACGTCATCTTTCTGGAATTGACGGGATAGGGTGTCTGGTTTTATATTTCGGGATCCAGGACAATATGACAGAGTGAAGTTGAATCTGGTGAAGAACAGTGCCCAACTGGCCTGTCTTGAGTTCAGGCGTTTGGCGGAACGGATGTAGTCGAGGTTTTTATGATCCGTCCAAACCAGAAATGGAACTGTGGACCCATCAAGCCAAAGCCGCCAACTTGACTGCGAGTAGTTCATGGCTCCCTGTGTCGTAGTTAAATGCAGTCGTCCATTCATTGCCCTCCTGGATCCACACCAGATGATAGGCATTCCTGAGGTCCAGCTTGGTGAAGATGGTGGCCCGCTGGAGAAACTCAAAGGCAGAGGTGAACAATGGTAGCGGGTACCGGTTCTTCACCGTTATGTCATTAAGCCCCCGGTAATCAATGCAGGGACGAAGAGAACCGACTTTCTTCCACACAAAAAAGAACCCGGCACCGGCAGGAGAGGAAGACGGACGGATTATCCCAGCAGCCAGGAAACCACGAATTCAGTCCACCATGGCTTTACATTCAGGGACAGACAGAGAGTAGATACTGCCTCTTGGGGGAACCGTACCTGGGAGAAGGTCTGTGGCACAGTTGTATGGGAGGTGCGGAGGCAGAGATGTGACCTTGACCTTATTGAACACCTCCCTGAGGTCATGGTAGCATTTGGGGACATTTGTGATGTCAGGGGAAGATTTGAGAGGTACGGACCGAGAAGGTGGTGGCACAGCGGACAGACACGTCTGGTAGCAGTCCTCCCCCAACTCTTTGATCGCCACAGTGATCCAATCAAAGCAGGGGTTGTGTTGACGGCGCCATGGAGCCCAGGATAATGGGTTGTCCTGGGGAATGGAGCAGATCAAACTGGATAGTCTCTTGGTGGTTATCATCGAGATGGAGTTGGTGACACGAGTGACAGTGCCAAGCAGGTGTCCATCCAGCGCCCCGGCAGGAACAGGGGTTGTTAGAAGGTTTGTCTTCAGGCCTATTTGGCGAGCGAGCTCCAAGTCCATTATATTCGCTTCTGCGCATGAGTCCACCAGTGCAGTGTGTGTTGTCAGGGAGACAGAAATTAACTTGTAGCAAAGTTTTACGTGTGGTGGTCTGAACAGTCATTGATCTGAACTGGACTCCTCCTATGACTGATGAGCTTGGCCTTTTTAAAGGACAGTTGGCGATGCGATGTCCTTCACCCCCACACTACAGACAGAGGTTGTAGCTGATTCGGCGTTGTCATTCAGCAGTGGATAGTGATTCCCGATCAGTCTCCATGGGAGTTGAATGATCGGGTTGACTCGGGGGAACAGGCGAGGTGGGGAACCTTCTTATGTTGTTATATGGAGTGAAATGTTTTTTCTCTCGACAACGGGTCTGGATTTTCCAGTCGATATGGATGGCCAAGGCGATGGCCTTGTCGAGAGTGGCAGGTCTTTCATGTGAAACCAACTCATCTTTCATGTAGTCCACCAGGCTGGAGAGAAAAACGTCTACCAGTGCCTCCATGTTCCGGGAGGAGGAGTAATCAGCCACAGTTTGTCGACCCTGTTGGCTACCCAACAGAGCTTGAGATGCTTCTGCTGATGATCAACCCAAGTCGAAGACTTTGGTCATCTCAGCAGCAAACTGATCGAAGGACGTGCAGGCAGGAGTCTGTTGCCGCAGCAACATTCGTTACCAGGGCAGGTGATTCGGGGATGGGATCCACGGAGGGAATAACTGGAGCAGGACTGGACGGGGCAGAAGTCAGGCGAGTGAGTAGCTGGGTTATTTTGGCGAGTTGCTGCTGCTGCTGTTGGATCTGTTGCTGCTGCTGCTGTTGTAACTGTAGCAAGCTGGTGAGATCACCATTAATGCGGTGGATTTCTCGCTCGGTGTGGTCTCGACGCTGCATGACAGTGGGTGGTTTGGCCGGGGTTGTGTTCATACTGGGGGAAACATGCGCTGGGTCCATGGTGGTCACATCAAACTGTCAGGCTGGTACAGATGCGGTCCACAGATGCGACACGTTTCTTTAACAGTTTATTGATAATAATTGGGGAAAGGGAAGTGGATGAGAGTGGATGAGTTCCAGAGGCTGTGTGGGGACGTTAACTGTTCCGGTCGACTGGTAGGGAGATAGGTGCAGGACAGGCAGGGGTAAAGGAAGGAGGTTTACCAGAGGCGAAGTGATAGCTGGTCTGACAGGTTTAGCCGGGTTAGCAGATGGGAATAGCAGGCAGACTTACAGGCTTGGGAAACGGACTGGAGAGGAGGCTCAGGGGACAGACTAGTTGCAATCTAGGATGCAGGCGAGGTCACAGATTCAGGGAACAGACTGGGTTAGGAGGTTGGAGTAACAGGTGGGGGTAGCAGGTTCTGGTAACAGGCGGGGGTAGCAGGCTCAGGTAACAGGCAGGGGTAGCAGGCTCAGGTAACAGGCAGGGGTAGCAGGCTCAGGTAACAGGCGGGGGCTGCAGGCTCAGGTAACAGGCGGGGTTAGCAGGCTCGGGTACAGGCAGTCAGGTCTTCAGGAGAGTTCAAAGTGTCCAATGTTTCTTCTCTGTTGATTTGAGAGGGAGTGGTGTGAAGACAGGCCTCATATGCAGGGGACTGATGAGGGAAATGTGGTGGAGCTGGCATGGTGATCTGAGGGGCAGGTGTGGCAGAGAGACAGGTGAAAGCATTAGTGCTGATTATCAGAGCAGAGTAGGTAGAGGGAGAGGGTTTGTGACATAGTTGTATCGTGTGTTAAACGCTTTGAAGAATGCAAGTCAGACCGCTCCGTACCACGGTTCTACTGCCGGTGTGAATGCACAACCAAAATGTTCCCATGGGGAAAATAGTTCGTCAAACTAAATTCGAAGTGGATAATGGAAGTTATTCAGTCAGTACATCGCCACTGTATAGACTACTGATTAAAGTACATGTACAGGCAGAGTGGGGATATAGACAATGACATTTACAGACCAGACTGACCAGGACTAGAGCTGAGACCAGGGCACTATTGATGAAGTTTAGTCAACCACTGGTTTTTGCCCCTGGATTTTCTCCTGTATTGCTATCGTTTGGTTATTACTTTTTTTAAACATAGGTAGTTCAAATCCAGTGACTGACATACAATCTAACAAACATTCATTCATTCATTCAGGAAGGAAGGAAGGCGCTGCCGCAGTGCCTGCACTTCCTGCAGCGGAGGAGACGGGCGTCCCTCCCCCCTCCCATCCTCACTACCTTCTACAGAGGCATTATTGAAGATCGGATGACCGACTGCATCTCCGTCTGGTCCAGGAGCTGTAAGGTCTCTGAGGAGAGTGTTGAGGGCTGCGGAGAAGATCATTGGGACTCCTCTCCCCTCCATTCAGGACATTGCACACAAACGCTGTTTGGCCAGAGCCCACCACATATACTCTGACCCCACCCACCCCCATCATGGATTGTTCTGTTTGTTGGCGTCTGGTAGGAGGCTGCGCCGCATTCGCTGTAGAACTGCCAGGTTCAGTGAGCTTCTTCCCCCGAGCCATCAGACTATTCAACTATACTTGACATGACATGCAATGTTTACACTGTTTATAGTACTGTTTACTCTGATGTGCAGTATTTTCACTGTTTACAGTACTATTTACACTGATGTGTGGTATTTTCACTGTTTATATTGATGTATAGTATTTTCACTCTTTATAGTACTGTTTACATTGATGTGTAATATTTACACTGTGTATAGTACTGTTTATAGTACTGTTAATTTAGTTTAATTAAGGGTTGTGTCAGGAAGGGCATCCGACGTAAAAATTCCTGCCAAATCAAATAAGCGAATTGGATTCACTGTGGCGACCCCGAAAGGGAAAAAGCCTAAAAAAAACTCATCACTTCATAGAAACAGCGCTGATCTTGCCAGTGCAGGACTATACTCCAGTCCAGTAGGTGGCGATCATAAGCCGACCTCGAAAAAAGGAACGAAGAAGACGACGAAGTAAACTCCTCCCATTCAACATGGCGGTCTCCTAGAGTGAACCCATGCGTTTGTTGACATCTTGATAAAACAAACACGTTTAGAAGTGAATCGTTGGCCTTCAGTGACTGCAACTATGTCGAGACTGATCGTTAAAAACCTCCCAAACGGGGTAAGTACCGTAACCTGCCCAGATATAAACAGTTGGGTTTGTTTGAGTCCACTCAGGTGTAACTGTGTGTAACTTGTGCAGATGAAGGAGGACAGGTTCAGGGCGATGTTTGCTGCCTTCGGTACCGTGACAGACTCCACGTTGAAGTTTACCAAGGATGGCAAGTTCCGCAAGTTTGGCTTCGTGGGCTTTAAAGTGGAGGAAGATGCAGACAGGGCTCTGAAACACTTCAACAAGAGCTTCGTGGACACGTCCAGAGTGACGGTGTGTGTAACCCCCCCCCTCCCCCGCTCGCCCCCACATTAAACTGCAGCTCTATGTTGTTGTCGCTAATTTAAGCTTGATGTCTTATATATTTAGGTGGAGATGTGTAAGTCATTTGGAGACCCTAATAAACCAAGAGCTTGGAGCAAACACACTCAGGGCTCAAGCCAAGACAAACCCTCTGCCAAGACTGAAACTGTCAGCCAAAAGGTATATAGATATGTATGTATGTGTGTGTGTGTGTGTCAACGTATGTAATTTATCTCGGAGAGACATTCAAATTGGGCTATCACTTTGAATAATCTTATTTATTTTATCTTCAGAAGAAGAAACAGAAAAAGGAAACCAAGGACGCAGAAAGAAATGTAAGTCACAGTCTGAGCAGCAGTAGGTTTCTTTATTTGAAGGATTACTCAGTTGACAATGTAGGTGGTGCCAAATCTCAGTTGATGAGAAACAAACCATGTAGAACCTTTGTAGTCTGGATTAATTGGCCGTGAATGGTTCCTTTTATTATTTGCATGTGTAATATTGCAACAAAAGGAATCAGGTCATACTGAACGCCACAGACATACAAACAGAATAGGATCGTGGTTTTTTTGGTTTTTTTAATGAGACATACAGTGACATCTATATTATTTTGGCATTATCATTGTACTTAGGGTATTTTTTTTCTGTTAAAAGATTATTAAATAAAGAGACCCAGACCTGAAACAACGCCATTCAAACATGAACCTAATCTAGATGAATTTCTCATGATAGCTTGTTTGATCTTGTGTATGTCAGGTCGAGGAGGATCAGGGACTCAAGGAGTTTCTCTCAGTGCATCAGAATCGAAGCCAAGCACCCACGTGGACCAATGACTCTATACAGCAACCGGAGAAGACTGAGAAAAAGAAGAAGCCAGCCTCAGATGATTACCTCAACTTTGATTCAGACTCATCTGAGGACGAGGAGGCAGAGGTTGAGGAATACGATGAAGATGAAGGTTTGTAATGGAGGCTCTACGAAAGTAAACAAAAAAACCCTTGATCTAATTTTTATTTATATCATTACCACATGCATCAGTCAAAACATTTTAAACAATATTTTATTTAGATAACATTACATTTAATTCATACACTACGATAGATCCACTCCACACGCTACAATATGCTACATTCATACACCACAAGACAACACTCCTGACCCACAGTGGTGGTGTCAGACAGCAGGCGAAACACAACAAACAAAACACACCAACACATAAATAATTGAACCGCATGAGTCACATAGAGATATATGTTAACCCCTGACCTCCTAAGTCCTACAAACCCTGCTCAGATACAGGATGACCCAAAAAAAAATTTGAATTTTTCAACAATCTAATTAAACCAAGAATAGTGGAAGAAAAATATTTACATGACATGTAAGAAACGATGGAAATTTCATTTTTTTTAAATTACTTAGTGTAGTTAACATCCTCCTCTACGAATGCATTCTTGAAATCTGCTGTTGAGATTCCCCATTGACCGCTGCAACATCTCGGCTGGGATTTTCCACACGTTCAAGAAACCTGGTTTCAACAGGATGGAGAGACATCACACGCTGCACAGCAATCATTGGAGGCTGTGCAAGAATTGTTCGGTAACCGGGTCATCTCAAGATTCGGTAATGTTCCCTGGCCCCCTACATTACCAGATTCGTCCATTTGTGATTTTTTTTTCTTGTTGGGCTATCTCAAGAGTAAAGTATACATGACTCGACCGAGAACTCTGGACAAGTTAAAACAGAGAATTCAGGATGAAATTCACATTGTCCCAGCTGATATGTTCAGCGGTCTATGAGGAATCTCATACAGCAGATTTTATTCGTTCAGGAGGACGCCATTTACAGGATGTAATTAAAAAAAAAAATTCCATCATTGTTTCTTAAATGGCATGTTTTAAGGGTTCTATTACTATTAATAAAATATTTTTCTTCCATCGCTCTTGGTTTTATTGGATTGTTAAAAAATTCCAGTTTTTTTGGGTCACCCTATATAGAGCTGAACCAATGTGTTGTGCCGGTAAGTTTTCCATGTAGTTTATTATTGGTTCCATGTCTAGTAGGTTATTTTCTCCAGGTTTACACAACTGTTGACTTCTTCCACCATGCCTTGGTTAGGACGGGGACATTTAATTTCCATAATTTTTGCATCAGTTAAAGTTGTGCGTACATCAAGCATTTTGTTGCTTTCAGATGCTACTAAAGAAGCACTCAAAACTGGCTTGTCGGACATGGAGTACCTGCGATCAAAAGTGACAAAGATAAGTGACAATGCGAGGGAGGGTGAAGATCAAGGTGTGGAAGATGAAGATGAGCATTCTAGTCCTGTGCAGCACTCCGATAGTGCCTATGAGAGTGGCGAGAGAGAAAATCTGTTAGAGATTAAAACCACCATGTCGTCTGTGGATAAAAACAAAGGCAAAGCAAAGAAGACTGCAACAAATGAGGTGACTGTTTCAACTGGTGCAAGTATTAAATATTTTAGTGTTGAAAAACACAGTGCAGGAAGTTTGTACATGAAAACCTTGTTCTGTTTCCCTCAGATGGAACCAGCAACAGAGTTCACAGTGAAGCTGAGAGGAGCTCCTTTTAATGTAAAGGAGGTGAATGAACGCTTTGTAATATCACAGATTTGGCTCAAAACTCATGACATTTCAGTATTTTCAATCACAAGAAATATTCACATTTTAATGTATGTTATTAACAGCAACAAATTCGTGAGTTCATGACACCACTGAAGCCTGTGGCCATCAGGATAGGAAAGAATGAAAGTGGAAATAGAACAGGTATGTCACTGAAATATCCGTTTTAATATATGGCGTGTTTTATTACAATTATGTTAACTTATTTAGATTTTTCATTAGACAATATTACATTTACATTCATACACTTCAAGACAACATTCACAACCCACAATGACAGGATCAGAGACAACAGACAAAAAAAACACAAAGAGCCCAAAAAACATAGAACAGGTGCAATAATATATAAAGAAAACATAAGTGCATGAGTCACGTAGAGACATATATTGACCTCTGACCTCCTAAGTCCTACAAGCCCCGCTCGTTTATTTAGAGCTGTACCAATGGGGTGTGTTGGTAAATTTTCCATGTAGTTTATAAATGGTTCCATATCTTATAGAACATTCTACTTCTTTTTTTCATCCAGTAGGTTATTTTTTCCAGTTTGACCCAACTGCTGACTGACTATGGAACATGACTGTATTTATCACTCAAGTACTGCCATGTGTGTATTTGTTACAGGTTATGTATATGTAGATGTGCACTCTGAAGAAGAAGTCCAAAAGGCCTTAAAGAAGAATAAAGATTACATCGGTGAAAATAAATATTTGTGTAGAAAATATATGGTGCTGTGCTGTATTATAGTGTGGTTGTAAAAATATGTTTTTCATTTCCTTGTGTGTTTTTTTTTTTTAGGAGGCCGTTATATTGAGGTTTTCCGTGTGGATTCCTCTGGAGGTAAAAAGAAAGACTGGAAAGACAAAGAAATCGACAGAAACTTTACCAGGAAGCTCAAGGAGGACGAGGAGGAGGAAGATGTTTCAGAGTCGGGCAGACTTTTCATTAGAAACCTTCCTTACACGTGCACTGAAGAAGAAATCAAAGAGCTGTTTACTCAACACGGTCAGTTAAAATATCACAAAAGGCGGCTTGCCACAGAGTAGTAGTTTTCTCTTAGTTTTAGTTCCTATCCTGTCCCTGTAATTGGGTTGTAGGAACTACTCTGCCCAGGGGAACTTTTTGGTTGTGCAGGCAGTAGAACCATGGTACGGAGCAGTGTGACGTAATCTTATTCAGCATCCTCCAAAGCACTTTTACACACATTGTAACTAACACACACACACACAAGGATGGAAAATTGATTTGATTTGATAACTTTTTATTTCAGGCAAAAGCAAAAAAAAAAACCAACATATTTTACACTTTACAATTTCTATACAACATTTCATATCAAGTTTCTGCATTTTTATTTATTTATTTTTTAAAGAAAACATAAATGCAATGTATTTTGCCTGAAAGGGAGTGGGAAGAAAAAAAAGGTTTATATATGGGTGTGGCCTGAGGTCGAGCAATCAGCAGACGCTATAAAGTTCCTGTAGAGCTAAAAAAGACCCTACCTAGGAGTAGGAGCTAAAAAGGGTCGAAGAACTATGGTTGTAGTTAATAGTTCCTATGCTGTGGGAAGGCACAAAAAAGCTTGTTGGAAATAAAACGGTTAAAAGAACTATAAATGACTGTAAGAACTACAAAATGTTCTTACAGTGGGAAAGCGTCTTTAGACACACAGACACTCAGCTGCATAAATGTGGTTGCTTTTGCCTTTTTGTATATTTATTTATATTTACTTATTTCCTACAGGGCCTTTATCTGATGTGCTGTTCCCTATTGACAGTCTAACCAAGAGACCAAAAGGTTTTGCTTTTGTAACATACATGATCCCAGAACATGCTGTGACAGCCCTGGCTCAGTTGGACGGACACGTATTTCAGGTTTGTGATTTATAATGAATTTTCACAATGTCATTTTTTTACTCGAACATCTCCATTTATTGATTCACAATAATGACTTTGGGGCTGACTGCTCTTTAGGGCAGGATGCTTCACTTGCTTCCCTCCACAGTAAAGAAGGAGAAGCCTGAATCGTCAGATGCTGGCGGTCCTGGCTCCTCATCTTACAAACGACAAAAAGATGCTAAAAATAAGGCTTCAAGCTCCAGGTTTATATTGCCACTTTAATCTTCTACCGCATAGTTTTGTTTGCATGGTTTTCAGAATTCATTCATAAATCTTCCATTACACTATACATCCTTTATGTAAATGTATGCTTATTTTTTTTTAGCTCCCACAACTGGAACTCCTTGTTTCTTGGTACAAGTGCAGTAGCTGACGCTATTGCTGAAAAGTACAATACCACAAAAAGCCAAGTCCTTGACCACGTGAGTAGCACTACATCCTATTTCTCAAATAGTGGGTGATGCGATGTAGTCGCTTCACTGTGACTATGGTGGGAGGCCAGGAAAGACTGGTGGGGTTTGGGTCTAAAAATGTTGGACAACAGTGGACAGCATGAAGACAAATAAATGAAGGCATCACTTAAAGACATTACACCCCAATCACAATGACACTTGAGGTTGTTTTGGTTGAGAGCGTGGGGAATATTGTCAGCAATCATCCAATTTGTGAATGCCATTACAGTAAACCAGCGAGCATGTTAGCATCATAGACCAAAACAAACCCACAACATAGCAGAGGACCTACTTATAAGGCTCTTGTTTCATACTGATACACAAATGATATTATGTGTAGTTGTGAGGGCAAAATGTTTTCTTCTTCCAAGGGGGAACAGAAAAATAATTGAGAAGCACTGTTCTACATATTCCTTAACTCCTGCATTCACATTTCATGGACCAAAACCACAACATCCCAGTCAAGATGCACATTTTAAGTGTATTACACTCATTGGATCTCACCTCTTCTACAGGAGTCCAGGGGCAGTGTTGCAGTGAGGATGGCTCTGGGTGAGACTCAGATTGTACAGGAGACTCGACAGTTTCTTCTGGACAACAGTGTCAGTCTGGATTCCTTTAGTCAGGTATGTGAAATCAGTGATCCAAACCTCTGGAACCAAACCACGGCCTGCTACCGGGTACACGGCTTACATTATTTCTGTTACTTATTGTGGGATTCTGAATGATGTTTGATTTTGAAAAACTAACAGATTCTCTGGGCCTCATCTGTCTATTTTTGTCATGTTCAGATGGTCATATGTGTTATCTACATCCACTACCTTCTTCAAATGGCTGTTCTAATACTAATACATTAGCATTAGCTAAATTGAAACCCCCAAGCTGGAAAAATGGAACAAAAAACAAATGTCTCTGTTTGGTTTCCTTTATTGTAGAGAGGCCGTTACTCATGTTAAGTTGTTACTGCTAATAAAGTTACATACACAGTGGATTCACCCTCATTATTTTATTTACTAAATACCAGTTTTTATATGGGTTCTATCATTTTATTTTGTTGTATTCATCCACCACAACTTAAAGGCCGCAGGCATGAAAATATTGTATTGTTGTATCTTTGCGCTAGTAAAGGATGCAGACTAAAAATAACAGACAAATAGCCAAGGCCAGTCTGTGAAAATGCTGTCAGACATTAAACCGGCCTGTGGCACAAAAAAAGGTTGGGGTCCACTAACTAAAACCTTAGCTCACTGACCACCTTAACAAGCTAACCAAATAGATTGTACTTTTTGCTCTTCTTCTGGAAAAATGATTGAAGTTATGCAAGTACTGACCGTATCCTTACTGAAGTGATCCAGATGAGGTTGTGATCGTAGATGTGTGCTGTGTTTACAGGCAGCAGCACCGAGGAGCACAACTGTGATCCTGGTGAAGAACCTTCCAGCCGGCGTGACAGAGTCGGAGCTGGAAGAGCTCTTCTCTCCTCATGGTTCGTTGGGCCGAGTGCTGCTGCCACCCTCAGGACTCACCGCCATTGTTGAGTTCCTGGAGCCAACCGAAGCCAAACGAGCTTTCACCAGACTGGCATACAGCAAGGTGTGTAGCTCATTTAATTTTAGTTTTTTATTTAAATGTGGAAATTCTGATTTCTAAATCAGTAAAATTTGTAATGATTGAATTTGTCATTTTCTTCACGTACTTTGACAGTTAGACTTTAGTTAGATGAATGAATGAATCACTAGTAGACATACTTCAGGGTCCAGTGGAAATGTGTCTTAAAAAAGTTAAAACCCTGACCCTAAAACACTGACAGGTAGAATGAAGGGAATGTTCCTTCGTCTGCACCACATCTAAAGCACAAAGGTAATGCATTAGAGTTCCACTTATTTATTTAGGTAATATACAGTTGATGGATCCGGTTGGATAGCTCAGTTGGAATAGGGGACCCGGGTTCGATTCCCGGGATGAGCATCTAGTGGGTTGTGTCAGGAAGGGCATCCAACATAAAAACTCCTGCCAAATCAAATAGGCAAATTGGATTTGCTATGGCGAACCCCAGAAGGGGAAAAGCCGAAAGAAATCATCATCATCATACAGTTGATGGAGGAAATGGAACTGGATCAGTCTATACCTAGTATTTATAGTAGAGGTGACTCCATCCGTGGATCAGTCTATACCTAGTATTTATAGTAG
>JAPTHA010176581.1:0-14016 GCA_029814585.1 Gymnapogon annona | reverse complement strand
ACGCCGCCGGTGGCCGGGGCGCTCTTACGGGCGGCCTTCGTGGCCAGCTGCTTCCTCGGGGCTTTGCCACCGGTGGATTTACGAGCGGTCTGCTTGGTTCTGGCCATTGTTTGACTTCGATCTTTCTACTAGAGAAAAAGACGTGAATGCTGAACCCGCGGAGAACGTCTCTTTTTAAACTCACGCGCTTCAGATGCTCCGTCTGTGATTGGACAGAGACCTAAGCTCCCCCCACAGGACAGACCCTCTGCCCCAATCTGAGCGGTCCGGACTGAAATTCTCCGCTGTGATTGGAGGACAGGAAACATTGCGCGCCGTCGACCAAATAAAAGTCAGTGCCGAACGTTGTTCTTGATGGTCTTTATCAGATAAAAAACACGACTGTCCAATGATTACAACACAATCTCTAAAGATATTTTGTAAAACACAGTCCATGTTTAGAATACAAACTGAGGTCTTGGATTTTTTTTGTTTCTCCTCGTGCGCATGAGCAGACAGACCAGAACTCAATATTGTATTAAAAGTACGTTGGTAGTCCTTGATTTTTAAAGCGAAATATTTTGTCTTTAAATTAAAACAAATGGTCTGGTCTACTTAAAGCTACAGTGGAGGCCTCATCCTTAGTTAAACCGGCAAAGCATTGTAATTAATTATGTCATTAATTAAGAATTACATTTGATTACATTGATTTCACACAATATCAAACTGGTGGAGGTGCTATGGGTTCCAACACTTTCTAGCTCTGCATACTACACATTGTTTCTCCCAAACAAAAGAAAGGATTGTATGACTGAATTCGATAAATCATCCAATGAAATATCCCCCTCTTTAATGTTTAGAAATATTTTACACATTTCACACATCCTTTTGTAAATCAGTTTTTTTTTGTTTGTATGTTTTAATATTCTTTACATTAGATATTCCTTTTACTTAAGTAATATAGTGTATATATGTGTGTATATATATTATAGTATAATTCAGTAATATCTGAAAGTATTTAATAGAGATTTACTGATTTGTGTTAGTATTTTGTTTTATACCTTCACTCAGCATTGATCTATATTTTAGTGGCCAAAAGTTCAAACAAATGTACCCAGCGCTTTTACTTTTTAAAAAGCGTTCAACATTTGGCCTCCATCTGGTGACTCAGGTGCGTTACCTAGCACGGGGTAAACAATAGGTCCAGGTTGCCACGGTGTCAAATCTCCTGTGCTTCTAGAAACAGACATGCCAGTTGAGAGGTTATTGAATCATTAAACGCTGGTGGAATCAACAGAGAAATCAAAGAACGTAATGTACAGTGGTTCTTTACAGGTCAGCATCTTGTAATCATAGCACTGGAAAAACACCCGGAGTCGGGGGGAAATCACAAAAGAAAGGAAGAGCACGAGTCCCACCACTGGAGAAGTCAAGACATGAGTGGGAAAAGCCCCATTTATGAGTCCATGTACAGGCAACAGCAGCTGTGTGACGCAGTGATACGAGTCCTCGATGCTGAATTCACCGTCCATAAAATCATCATGTGCAACTGCAGCCCGTACTTCAGGTAAAAGGCCGATGATCAAATACTTACACGGAAATGGATCCTTTTTTTTTTTTTTTTTATGAATACACAGTAACAGGAAAGAGACACAATATATTTAGTTGTTGTTTATATCCCTGGAGAAAATAAAACTACTGGATACAAAAGTTGGAATTAGGATTTTCTATAAGATATGGCAACTATTCTTAAATGATATGGTTGATATGATATTGGTTCAGTTCTATATACCTGAGCAGGGCTTGTAGGACTAATAAGGTCAGAGGTCAATATATGTCTCTTTGTCAGTCAGGCGGTTCACTTATTTATGGTTTTGTTTTGTCTGTTGTTTTTGATCCTTCCTTTGTGGGTCAGGGTTGTTGAAGTGTATGAATATAACTGTACAATTGTGTAAAAACAATCCAATTAAAATATTTTAAAAATAGTCATACATTTAATATATTCAATTATATGTATTATCACTTATGACTGTGTATTACTGTTTATTCATAGTCAATAGTTAGAAATAGTTATAGATAAGAGTTATTAGTTAATTATTTTTACAATATAATTAAATATACTGTAATGGGGGAAAAAAAGCCTAAAAATTATTTGCGATATAGTTGTACATTTGCGTTTTGGCATTTTAAGGTAATAATGCTATGGCGGCAGCTCGTTTATAGAGGGCGCTATGGCCTCTCGGGTCAGCCTTCTGATTTTACAACATTGAACGAGTGTGATTGTCACATGTACTTTAGAGATACTTAACAAGATCAATGGTTCAGATGTTATAGAACATTGTAGCTCAATGGAGTTTGGGTTGAATCTTCATGTTTTGTGTTTGTCTCCATCCTGTCCCATAGAAACCTTTTAACCAACCGGTCTACACCAAATGAAAGATACTTCGACCTGACCGACGTGGCCCCTGAAATCATGCGGCTCATCATCGAATTTGCCTACACTGACGTTCTCCCCATCACACACCACAACATCCAGGATTTGTTTATAGCAGCAGATTTCTACCGCATAGAAGGCATGCTGCGACTTTGCTGCAGGTTTCTGTCGGAGAACCTCTCCCCGCAGAACTGCATCGGCATCGTGGAGCTCGCGCAGCACTACCACTGTCCCGACCTGCAACGCCAGGCCTTTCTCTTCACGCTCAGACACTTTGAGGAGGTTAGCACCAGCTCAGACAAGTTCCTGGAACTCTCTGAGAATCATCTTTCTCAACTCGTTGAAAGCAACCACCTCAGTGTGAAACAGGAGAAAACTGTGCTGGAAGCTCTCCTCCGATGGGTCGCCCACCAACCTGAGGAGCGCCAAGCAAGCATGCCCCGACTTCTGCCAAAAGTAAGTACCGGTACCAACAAAGCCTGCATTATTCCACATGGGTCATGGGTTACACTCAGGACTCATTAACCCAGGAGCTATGTGAAACTCTATGGAAATTTCCAAGGGGACACATTTCCACTGGACCCTGAAGTCAGTCTACTAGTGAATCTAACTGAAATCAAACTGTCCAATGGTGCTAAGAAACTGACAAATTCCATTGACAATCGACAAGAATGTAATGGTAAAAAATGGAATGTAGATGCCACCCCACTTCTAACTGAGATGTGGTTAGAAGAAGTCAACAGTTGTGTGAACCTGGAGAAAATAACCTACTGGATGGAAAAAAGAAGTAGGATGGTCTACAACACAGGTGTCAAACATGTGGCCTGGGGGCAGAATCCGGCCCGCCAAAGGGTCCAGTCTG
This sequence comes from Gymnapogon annona, assembly GCA_029814585.1. Classification (NCBI taxonomy): domain Eukaryota; kingdom Metazoa; phylum Chordata; class Actinopteri; order Kurtiformes; family Apogonidae; genus Gymnapogon; species Gymnapogon annona. The sequence continues at coordinate 10,741 of JAPTHA010176581.1, read as the reverse complement.
GTTCTTCAGAAGAATCTGTGCAATGCTGAAATGACACTGAAGGTATAAACAATAATATTAGTTCAGGTTCCACATTCAGACCAATTCAATCTCATGTTGGTCAGTAAAGGCCAATAAAACACTAACACTACATACAACACAATAACCTAAAAATACTCACAGCTCCAAATTTGATCATGTATTTACAGTAAAACAAAGTAGTATTTAACAAAAAAATTGGAATAACCTGAACAATTATGAACAACCTGAAATGACTTAAAAGAAGTCAGTCCAATTTAAAAATATTCTGCCTGTTATTAAACATTATGTCAATTATAATGTACTGTACATGTGTAAATGTTAAACTGAAGTATAATGTTAAAAATACAATAATCTTTTCAGTTTATTAATGTGTATTCACGTCATTTATTCACATAATTTATACGTGAACATAAGTGACGTTTATATGATGATGTTTATATATCATTTATATGATGAGAATGTGAACATTTTCATCATATTATTTGACTTGTTTCACCCTAAAAACATTGAGGAATGTTCGGAGCTGACATTATTTTTACATCATTATGGTGTTATTTTACTGGTTTGGCCCACTTCAGATCAAGTGTCCCTGAATGTGGCCCCAGAGTGAAATGAGTTTGACACCCCTGCTCTACAAGATATGGAACCATTCATAAACTACATGGGTTCAGCTCTTTATATCTGAGCAGGGCTTGTAGGACATAGGAGATGTGAGATCAACATGCCTCTTGTCTTCAGAACCTGCCATTGTTAGCTTGGGAATGTCATCTTGTAGTGTATAAATGTAACTATTAACCTAAATAAAATAGTTTTAATGAAGTAATTAAGACCTTATAGTGCAGGCAATAAAATACTCAAAAATTCCAAAGTTGAATCTTAGTTATTGAACATCGTCATTTACCTCCTTGTCAATTTGTTGATTTCCTTAGTTTTCCAATTTTGGCTGGTCTTTGACCTGTTCCGACAACAAAGAAGAGTATAAAATCACAAATCTTCAACTCGGCCCTTTATGTGGTTATATTTTGATATTGTTACAATGGTTGGTATGAACCATTATAATGCCATTTTCTGAATTGTAACAATGTTACATCACATCTGATTTGAAGCACATTAGTTATTTTTCTAAATTAATTGTTGGAACGATACATGTCATACTTTTTAAAGACACAACCATAAAAAAACACAAACAAATCAGCAGGCTCAAGTTTTGTGAGGAAGATAAAGAAATAAAAAAATAAGGTTATTAGTGGTTTTATACAATTCTATAAAGGACAAAAGCATTACATCATTTCAGAGATCTTGGGAACATCCAAAAGAAGCATAGCAATACCAACATTATAACATCCTCAATATCTACAAATAAAATACAAAAAGTTTCAGTAATACCAATAATACTATTAATACCAGAATGGTATTAATAATACTATTGATAGCAGAATTTATTCATATTTTTTCCCCCACAATCATGGTGATTCATTTCTACGGCACTCTGACGTGAAATGAGAGCGAGGAATGATTTCACAATTTCAAACGTAATTAACTCCATGTGTGTCACCCTCTGCAGGTGCGTCTGGCATTTATAACCACCCAGCAATTTGGAAACATCATGATGGAAAATCCTCTGGCACCAGAAACCAAAGACTTGATCCTGTCGTTGACCACGGATCCAAGCAGCCTCGCGCCAGTATCGACTATGGCTCATGCTCGTTTTCCCCCCGCCGTCCTATTGGCCATCGGAGGCTGCAGCAGTCGCAATTGCACTAGCAGTCCCACTACCATCAGTATGGAGGCATATGACGTACGCACTGACCGCTGGGTCCAAGTGCAGAGTGGGATGGTCCCTATGGCGGACCACAGCACCGCCTTTCTTAACGGGTCTGTTTATTGCATCGGAGGCTTTAACCGTTGTGTATATTATGCAACCGTGGACAGGTTTGACCTGGCCACGATGACCTGGCACAAAATGGCTGCCATGAATTCCGCCAGAGGCTTTCTCAGTGTCACCGTGTTGGATAATCACATCTACGCCATGGGGGGCTATGATGGTTACGAGCGCCTCAGTACTGCAGAGCGATACTCTCCTGAACACAACAACTGGGTGGAGATCGCACCGATGCAAAGGCAGAGGAGCCACGCCAGTAGCACGACTTTGAATGACAAGGTAAGAGACGGGATGAGACAGGTATGTGGTCGCTATGAGACACGACGCCCGATTTAGTAAAGTTCTACATGTGTTAAAATGTGTGCAAATTTGACTGCAAATGGAAAAGTACATTGAAGCTGATCGACAAACAGGATGCAACGGGAGTTGGGTCTGTCCAATGGGCAACTCGCTAATGCAACCCATGTAGCGTGTTTGTCTTTATGAATATCCAATATGGACATTTCTTCCAGAACTTATTCGGAGTTGATGCAAATATTTCTTTAGTGCTCAGTGTGATGGATCAAACTGAAACTGAAGGTGGCAGATTTTGCGTCGATATTTAGCTAAGTAAAATCTGAAAGGCAGGTTTTAACTGGTACAGCTTCACACAATACTGGCTGCAGTTGTAGCGATGAGGTGACAAAGGTCCAACGAAAGGCAACACAGAGAACCAATCTTTTCTGTTTTCATCATTTTTAGAATAACGGATGAAAAATAACTGAGAATTATCGCCCTACCCAGCACTGCAATTTTTTAAATTCTGGATGAACTACAGGGAGGAGTCATATAATACCTTCTATGACTAAACTTCTCGCAACCTTACGTCCCCTTGCTTCTTGGTCATTCTCTGGCTCTGTTGCCATTAGTGATGTTGTATTCTAGAGCAGTTTTTACAGTGTACTGTCTCCTGTCTCCAAAATCAGTGGCACATGAAATCCTCATTTAAATAATGCATTCTCCAAGACTTCATATCTGTTGTCGTTTACACAGGGCAATAGTTGATCACACAAATAAATGGCACTCTATGGTTGCTCGATGATTACTGACGGACTCTTCGACTCTCTGCAGATCTACATTAGCGGTGGTTATAGATCTGGGTTCCTGTCAACAGCTGAAGTTTATGACCCACGGACCAATGAGTGGACGCTCATTGCTAGCATGAGTTGTGGACGCGCTGGGATTGGAGTCATCGCCTACAATGGAAACATTTTCGCGGTAAGTGTTTTTAAACGTTGCTTCATCAACAACTCAGGTTAGACGATGGGGAGAATGCACTGAGGTTTGAAAAACATGAAGACTGTACTAATGTGCCATATTGTTGACAAATCAGACTAAAATGTTTAGCATGAAATAAAAGCTCAACAAAAACTCACTTGTGTTTGTCTATACAAGAGGAAATCCAACAAAGTAACAGGGGGCCCCACAGGGTGTAGGAGGACGGCACATGGGCAAAGATACAGACACACCTTTGGCTATATCAAGCTTCACATTAACACAAGTCTTCATGCAGAATATGATCATAAAACCCAATAATTGGGAGTAATCAGATAATAATAACCAGATCTTACACATTTACATGCATTTTAGAAACACTAGACATGTGGTCCTTGGGTTACGCGGTACTCGACCTATGTTGTTTCAACTTTACAAATGGACCTGCGCGTGTTTCGAGGACCAGACCGTGGCACCACTTGTCGTTTTTGCACGCGTCCCGCAACCCCAGACCAGTGTCCTGGGACCCCCACGGGATGTCCCACAGATACCCAGTGACGCGGTGGCTCCGTCCATCCCTTCTGGCTGTAGAGTCCTGAGCAAAACCGTCACTTCCTGTGTTGCTTCGAATGCTGCAGTGGAGACCCGGTTGCGACGACTCCACCCAGATGTGAAAAGTGCTGCAGATGAGACACATGACACCAACAAAGCTAAAAAAAAAAAGAATAAAAATACCATCCATCAGTCGTTTGGTGCAACACTCAAATATCCACAAGTTGCACACCGCAAATATATAATATGTGTCTAAAAGTGCACAAGTATTTGTTATGAAATTACATAACAAACACTTCAGGCGGTCGACTGTTCCAACCATTATTAAGGACAAAGCCTGTATTTTTACAAGTATTTGGATAGTTATTTAGAAATTTAGTGGGTATTTAGGGGGTATTTAGGAGGTATTAAAGGGTTAATTCGCATTTACACAGAAATTGGGGTTACGTCGCCATTGTAGGAACAGAACTATTTCGTAACTCGAGGACCACCTGGAATTGAAATACCCCGATTTAGACGATATGGGATTCCCTTAATACATGGCTAGTGATGGTAGAATCAAGCTTCATATTCTTGGCTACATCATTTCTAATTCCTATGATTAAAAAAAAAAAAAAAAGACATACACACATGTAAAAAAAAGATAATGAACCAGATTAACTCATATACAATACATGCATGAAAACATCAGAATATCAGGGGAAATCCAAGTGTGTTAATCTGATTTCTCATATTCAGATAATTGCAGTTACCTGCAAAGGATGCAGCGGGTTTGGAAGATGAATGAATGAATGAATGATTGAATGAATGGATGAATGAATGAATGATTAAGCACATCACATGCTGTTTATACAATCACTTGAATAATCTGTCAACTACAGAAATTGGATCATAATTGGAGTATTTGTGTGGCTGAGTATCTCTTAAAAACTATATCAAAATCTGAATAGTCTATAACTGAAGTTCTGTTGTTTAAAACAAAATAATCATGTCTTTCTCTTACAGATGGGCGGCTTTAATGGAGACAGGCGTCTGGAGACCGTCGAGGCCTATGACCCCAACACCGACATCTGGCGTGCTATGCCACCCATGCTGAGCCGTCGCAGTAGGTTTGGCATCGCAGTACTGGAAGGTCGGTTATACGTCACCGGGGGCTTCAACGGCTCTGACGCCATCAGCAAAGTCGAGTACTTTGATGCTGTAACCAGTGCATGGTCTGACGTTCGTGACATGACCGTACCCCGTCGCGCCCTGAGCTGCAGTGTTGTTACTGGCCCCCCTGAGATCATTGAGACCTTAGTACCTCGCACCTCCCCACTGACCACCGAAGTCGTTTCCATGGAGGAGGACGAAGAGGACGAGGAGGAGGAGGAGGAGGAGGAAGGATGAAGACCATTATCATTAAATAAACACAAGGGCATTCATTCTGTGTTTATTCGTGAAGGATGTGTCAGAATAGATTAGATTAAATACATATTTAGCGATCTTTTGGGCAGAGCCTTCAGGCAACTGAGGCTCCAAAAGCAGCAGAAACTGTGATTATACACATTTAAGATTTTTTAAAAATTAATAAGAACAATAGCTGTTAAAAACAGTAGTGAAAAACAAATATACATTATTGAGTACTGGTAGCAACAACAAATAAGTAATAATAACTATCGAGTTCATGCTACTGACGTTACCCTTGAGTCTTATTTGTGATTGGTGGGCAGCCTGCAGTCCGCCCTACTCCATCAATAATTAGTTGTCATCACTGTTTTGCATTTCCCATGCTCTTCATTGGCTCATAATGCAACTCACTGTCTGTCATCTGTTTCAGAGCTGCAGGGAAATAAACAAGCCTCCCCTATCTCTGTGGAACCTATTGAAGTCACTGCTGCACCTGTCATGGCCATTGTCTTTATTGGTATTTTTTCACTGTATATGAATGTCTGATATGTTCTTTGGCTGAGCAGTATGTCTGGGCTCCTAACTTGACCCTGTAAAGTTTATTTAAAAAACCCAGCAATGATAAAAAAAAAACAAGATAGTTTTAAGTTGAAGTTTGGGTGTGAGGGCCCTCACGGAGGTCTGAACCAAACCAGCTCTGAAAGAAATTGCCACTCAATATCTTCTGTGGCTTCCCAGAGAGTTCACGAGATTGTCAGTTGTGCCTGTGGAATGTTATTTTATCTTTTAAATTGTTAAAATGTCTCATTATATATTGTAGTCAGTTAGAAATGTGGAACATAAGTAGACTTATCTTACAGATAGATCAATGACTATTTTGTGTGATATAGAATAGAAGAGAATACAATAGAATGTCCTATTGTATCGGTCCCAAGCCCGGATAAATGGGTTGTGTCAGTAAGGGCATCCGATGTTAAAAACTCCTGCCAAATCAAATATTGCGAAGTGGATTTGCTGTGGCGACCCCGGAAGGGAAAAAGCCGAAAGAACTCATCAGAATAGAATAGAATAGAATAGGCTTTATTGTCATTGCACAAGTTGTGGCCCTAACATCATAAGATATGGTCATTCATCTGTCTGTAAGATAGCTTCTCAAAGTCCGGACTCTGGTTCGAATCTGGACCGCTAGGCATGTCAGTCCGGACCCAGCCCACCTTATGTTATGAATTACAGAATGCTATTAAGTCTTTTTATCATTATTATTATTATTACTTTTTAATAAATATATCAATAAATGGTTTGTAATCTTGAATACAGTGTGGTTGGATATCATTCACAACGATCCAGAGAAGATAACTCCTCATAAACATTTTCTCTCGGAATGAAAGTATTCTGATTATCTTCACCAATTTTTGCCGGCCCGCCCTATGTGATTTTTTTTTTTTAAGAACTTTATTGATGAAGTGACAAGTACACGAACAGAATAACTATGCCAAGGGTCAGTAAGAGTCAAAAGAACATCCATAAATACATAAAGCAAATATACAATAGATGAAAATAAAATAATAATAGGAGTGCAAAGATGAACAAGAAAATAAAACAAGTACATAAAGTGCCAGAAATTAAATAAATTTATCCAGGGTAAAAAAAAAAAAAAAAAGGAAAATCTGTCGCAAATAAAAAGAGTTTTAAGATTTTAAGGCTTCAAGGCTTTGGGATTTGTCTACTGCTGGATGGTTTTAATGTATTGTTGGAGTTCATGGAAGAACACTTTAAATAGGGCTTTTCTGTTACCAAATTTGTTTTTTTGAATGTGGCATTTTGAATTGTAATAATTTGATTATGTAACAGTTTAATTGCAGAAGTGGAGGATTTCTAAAAGCCACAAAGCACATCTTTATAGAGCAATGTGAAAATTTTGATAATTTTACGACGGACATAATCAACTTTTTTTTCCCAAAAATCAACAGTAAATGGACAGTTCCAGAAAATACGTGATAACGTTTCTTCTGCAAGTCCACCCCTGATAAGTGAAGAACCCGTCATGACTGAGCAACATTAAATATCCAGCAGATAGCAGCATTGGTCTGATGTTTCACAAAACACGCTTTTTCCCGGCTGGATGGGTCAGTTGGTAAGTTACCGGGCTGATGCATAGGAGACCATGGTTCAATTCCCGGGATGAGCGTCTAGTGGGTTGTGTCAGGAAGGGCATCCGAAGTAAAAACTCCTGTCAAATCAAATATGGGAATTGGATTCGCTGTGGTGACCCCGTAAGTGAAAAAGCCGAAAGAAATCATCGTCGATAATGCTTTCGGTACAGATGATGGAGAACATTTTAATAATTAAAAAAAAAAAAAAACAATTAAAAGTAGCACCTTCTGTTGGGGATATCTGCACTCTTGCATTTATTACGACAAATTACAGGGGCGTGTGTCTTATTGTGCCAGTTAAAGCCTGGTGGTGTCAGGAAGGACATTTGGCGTAAAAACTCCTGCCAAATCAAATATGCGAATTGGATTTGCTGTGGCGACCCCGGAAGGGAAAAAGACAAAAGGACTCATCACATACATACACCAATTTGTTATAATTTTGAAATAATATATGATAAATTAATGTAGAAGCTCCCGTCAGATCCAGACCGTTGAATTCCTGTCCAGCAACCGCATACAGTGACTCACCACTCAAATCTCATGTCATAAAGCAGTATTGTGAGACAGGCACACATGACTTCTGTAAATAACACTGCATTAGAGTACAAGAGTAAACACCCGCTTCATCCAACTCTAATGATACATTTTAAATTAATACAGAAATGCATTGCTATAATATAAATAATATGACAACCATGTAAATGTATATACAGTGTGGAATTGTCTTACTCATGTCTTGTTAAAATCAGTCTTCCTCGGTACTGATAATAAAGTATTATCAACAAGCAGCACTTTTGTATTTTTCCATATTTATATTGTGTTGTCAGTTGCCAATCAATGACATTAAGTTGCCAGATTCACTGTGTGTGTCTGTGTGATGACAATAAAGGAAGTCGAAGTCTAACCATCCTTGATCTCATCCTTCACCTCGCAGTGTCCATTCACATAAACACACCACCATGCCAAATGTCACCATACCCAATAGAACACAATGGATTTTATGATTCGATAAATGATGATGATTTCTTTCAGCCTTTTCCCTCCTGGGGTCACCACAGCCAATTAAAGAAATCAATAATGACATTACATTGACACTTTTGATATTTTCTGTGTTGTTTTCTTTGTTTTGTTTTGTTTTGTTTTAAAGCCTGAATGTACATTATGCAAGTTTAAATCTTAACTTTGATGTTTTATCCATTGGTGGAGGCTCTTATACAAGCCACATTCGGCTGCTTGCCTCTAACTGCATTGTACTTTGTTTTGTTTTTTTTTCCTTTGCCATTGTCATTTATGTGCAAAATGTAATAAAAGTAAATTAATCCAATTCACATTTTTGATTTGGCAGGAACTACGCCGGATGCCCTTCCTGACACGACCCACTGGATGCTCATCTATAGAACGGTATAACTGTGGAACTGTATATTACTATATATCTAATGAAGTCTCTATATTACTATATAACAATAAGGGTATAAGTATATAACTGTATAACTACAGTATATAACTGTATATTACAAAATGAATGACGATTTCTCTGTATATTACTATATAACAATATAACGGTCTAACTATAGAACTGTACAACTATAGAACAGTATATTACTATATATCTGACAATGTCTCTGTATATTACTATATAACAATAAGGGTATAACAATATAAATTTGTAACTATATATTACTATATAACGGACGATGTCTCTATTAATCTTTCCTGTTGCACTCAATCTGTTCTTCTTTTTTCTTTATTTCTATTTATATATTTCTATTATTATGATTTACTCTTATTTTTCATCATATTTGCAGTATCTATCTGTGTGCGTCTTGTTTTATATGTGCTGCTGTTACCTGAAATTTCCCCGTAGGCAACTAATAAAAGTATCTAATCTAATCTAATCCAATCCCGGGAATCGAACCCGTGTCCCCTATGCACCAGCGCGGTGCTTCAGAGAGGAGGGCGGAGCGGAAGTGGTTATAGAAATGACAGAACGAGTAACCTATCAGTACACGATTTGTTTGTGACGTCAGAGCCAATCAGAAGCAAGAGTAGGGCGGGTCTTTTGGGACAAAACTCGGCCGGCAAATCCGTGCTTCAAAACAAAAAGCACGTGTAAAGACCCGTCGAATGAGGTAAGAGGATGAAGCTGTCAAAAGTTTTGTCAGGGAAAGAAAAATTGGATGGAGAAATCAAGAGTATTTAAAACGGGATCGACAGAGAAATATGGATTCTTTTTTTTTGTTTGTTTTTGCCTGGATCGAGCACAAAGCCAGTGTGTTTGATTTGCCCTGAAACAGTTACAGTTGTCGTGAAGAGTGTCAAAGTTAAACGTCATTACGACACAAAGCCTGGCCGTTTCCAACAGCAACATGCACAGAACGCAAAGTTGAGAAAAGAAAAATACAAAGCTTCAGCAGTTGAAAGTCCAACAAACACATTGTTATGTGTGATCAGTGACTCATCCAGAAAAATAAAATAAAGTAAAACAGCTTAAGCCTGTTTTGCAGTAGCCTTAGGTGTCAAACTCATTTCCCTCAGGGGCCACATTCAGGTAGACTTGATCTGAAGTGGGCCCAACCAGTAAAATAATACCATAATAATGTATAAATGTCAACTCCAAACTTTCCTCTATGTTTTTAAGAGTGAAACAAGTCAACTTATATGATGAAAATGTTCACATCTAAAAACTGTCTTTTTAAAGCAACCTGAATAAACACGAACAAACTGAAAAGATAAGTATTTTTTTAACAATATTATACTTCAATTTAACGATTACACATGTACAGTACATTATAATTGACATAATATTTAATAACAGGTGCAATATTTTTAAATTGCACTGACTTCTTTTAAGTAATTTCAGGTTATTCCATTTTTTTTTGTTAAATACTACTTTGTTTTACTGTAAATACATGACCAAATTTAGAGTTGTGAGTATTTTTAGGTTATTGGGTTGTATGTAGTGTTTGTGTTTTATTGGTCTGACCCACCTGAGATTGAATTGGTCTGAATGTGGAACCTGAACTAATATTATTGTTTATATCTTCAGTGTAATTTCATCATTGCACAGATTCTTCTGAAGGGCCAGACTGGACCCTTTGGTGGGCTGTATTTGGGCCCCGGGCCCCATGTTTGACACCTGTGCCTTAGGTGATTGGTTAGCACAAAAAAGACCTTCCCAGATACCAAATATTTTGACAGTATCACAGCATACGTTTGGCATTTTCGCTTCAATTTTTGGCATTAGAAAACCTTTTTTTTTTCTTAATTTTGGTACGATAAAGGTTTTTTCATAATAGAGAAGGAGGTTATGGCTGAGTTGTGGCATATGTCTCATTTGCCAAAACACCGAGAAAAAGAACGGGATCAAGTTTAGGGATGGTCTGGCATTTTTATGACAGTAAAACACACTCACACTCAAACACACACTGACTGCACTGAGGAGTTCCTTTAGTGACAGACTGAGACACCCCAAGTGTGTGAAGGAGAGGTA
>JAPTHA010176578.1:0-14017 GCA_029814585.1 Gymnapogon annona | reverse complement strand
TATATATATATCAACAATTTGTGCAGTGACAGATTTACACTCATTTGCAGATTAGGTGTGACTGACGAGTGAGAGTGAGGAAGTGTGAGAGAAAACAGGCGAGCGAAACACCTGAAGATTCCCTTGAACGTGTGATGTGGTTGTATGTGCGGAACCCAAAGATACAGAAACTTGATGTGATAATGAAATAACTGATGACGGCGGGAGCACGATTAGTATGCAGTTTGTTAACCGCACTGTTTAGTATTTGGGATTAATCTGCGGGAATAGGTTTCCTTGCATGTGAATCTGTTTTTAGCAATAGCTGTTAGTACACTAATGCTCCATTGTCATTTTGCACAGTTCACCACACACATTTATTGTCTCAATCGGATGCCGCTTGTTTGGCTTTTCCTCATGTTTTAAATCAGCTTTGCTTATGGCATGGCGGACAAAACCCTTTAGCTGTTTCTGGCACACAGACACTTTAGCTGCTTACACACTGATAATGCCAATTTGGTGCCAAGATCTATTAAATAAGACTGGCGTCTGGAGCTGAATAGCTGGACCTGGAAAAGGATGTGGTGTGCGAGACAAATGGAGAGAACAGACGGCCTTCACATGCTGTGTGTGTTGCTTATTTTGATTCCTTTTCCTTTGTGTGCAGCACATGTCTCGTCCTTTCTCTCTGTGCAGCAAACACACGTGAAGTCAGCTGTGCATGTTGGATGGATCTGGTTACGGGGTGACGTTGAGTACGCTGAGGGTTCTAGTAGTTGGGAGGAATTATTGGAGTGGATTACTAAAGGAGAGGATTAGTTTGTTTGGATGTGGAGGGAGGGACGGAAGGGGCTCACATCCAGCGTGCCCTCAAAGACTTCATCTCGACAATCACCCTGCGGCTCAAAGATCCCGCATCACACCTTCAGCTGGGCTAAATCATGTCACACTGTTACATCATTACTGTGCCATGCAGTGTTGAGTCATATCACTTTATGGCTGCGTTAGGGGACAGAGAGGCACTAGAAATGTCCACTGTTGCTTTGTGAGTGCCGTGATTGTATTGTTCTCCTTGTTTCAGCCTCTGGTGATCCATACCACAGCTTTTAAGAGACGCTCCATTGATCTTGCCGCAACATGTTTCCCCGATAAAGGCAAATCTGCTGAGTAGCAAGATTTGCATTTTCCTCTTATCAGACCACTTCCAATTTTTTCTTTTTTGCATAGTATCAAGATTCAGATTCCAAGAATATATTATTCAGTGACTAGATATTATAAAAATGCGAAGAGCTGGGTTCTGCAGCTCCTGGTTGCGCAGTGTGTTTTTCTGAACTCTTGCGGCGCATGCTGAGAGGTTTGCCATGTTGCGATAAAAGCGCAGGATCATGAAGGTCACGGTTTACTGCTCAACAACTGTGGAGCTCAGCATCCCAAGACATGTTTGGCATCGTGCCCCATCTGGCACACTGCAAAATGTGAATGTGCGCATAGGCAACATGTGCAAGAGGACACACAAATACAGTTGCCTTTATTAAATAACATCTGTGTGGCGCTCGCCAGTTCTGGGTTTGCAGTTTGCCAGCTTTACCTGACCTGACCTGCCAGGAACGACAGAGGTGGAGTGTGGATTTGACACACCTGTCAGATTTGGCAGGTCTTAGCTGGCTGCGACTGAGAGGTAGAGACAACTGCCATCACAAAGGTCTGAGCGAAGAAAGAAACCGGGAGCAGCGAGAGGAGAGTCAGACTGTACAAAAAAAGGAATACGAAGAGTCAGAAGATGAATCACTGGATCTCAGATGGCAGGAAAGCCAGGTGATGAGCACTACAGCTTTGAGAAGGGATTGGTCTTGAAGTGGCGGACAGAGTTGAGACTACTGTACCTGTTCATTCTTTTTATCGGTACCCGAAATGGAGATGCTCGCTGTTTTTCACGTCAAGCTTTTGTTTGGACACACAGCATCTGCTGAAGGTCAAGACGGGACTGTGGAGTTGAAAGCCTTCATGTCTAGGAATGTATGTGTGTGGATCTGAGATGGGAGTTGTTCCCTAAGTCTGCCAGTGGGCTGCAGTAGCAGTATGTCCATCTGTTGCTGTAGCTGGAGGCCACGGCTGATTGGCTAATGATGTTCTACAGGAGACACATTAGCCAGATCACACAGATGACTGAGTCTGCTTCATCTAAGCTAGGCAAGCAGGGCTAATGATGGCACGAATGAAAAGCTAGAACTTGAGTTTTCACACAGCCTCGTAGTGTTCAAGTCGATGTGTGACTTGGATTTTAAAGACTGGGATTCTAAAGCCTTTTTTTTTCTTCTTTTTTTAATCCATTTGACTTGAAATAGTCCAGAAACTGTAAGTATGCAGTAAAATGCAACCTTCAGACCTAGTTATTGCAGTGCTGCTCATCCGCAGTTGCTATTAGTGTAACGGAAAGCGCTCGTTACGAGTTCTCTTGGAGAATACGGCTCTTTAATTCCATCATGAATCATACTCTGCATCTTTTGGCTGTGCATCGCTATGGTTACTCTGCCAACCCTTGCAGACAGTCACAGGTCTACCAGGGCAGCTCAAATTTGTCAGGTCACTAAGATCCTAAATGAAAAGGCGTAGTTGGGGGCAAAGCGATCTTGCCTGGTTCCTGGTAGGTTGAACATTTTGAATCCCCCAGAGTTTGCCACCTTGATGGAGATTCTGACCATCCCTTCAGCACAATTAAATGATTATGATCTTCTCCCTCTGCCTCGGTCTCAGTCTCTCCCTATCAGTTCACCTTTTTCTTCGCATTTTCCCTCTTTTTCTCTCCTCCCATCCTCTTCAAGCTGAGGAGTGTTCCCACTGTTTGTCATAATGACACAATCTCAGCCTCACGTCCTCCATTTCCCTTGTTCCAACTCCCTCTGACTCCCTCTGTCTCATTTCCCCTGATACGATTGTGGACAGAGAGAGAAAGCTGCTCTCTTCGCTCTTTATAAAACATCTTTCCCAACTCTCTCATTGCCTCTCTCCCTCTCATCCTTGCTTGTTTAACCTACCCAAGGTCTCGGTGTGGCTCCTGTTTCTTCCTCTCTCCACCTCTCCTCATTTACTCTGGGTTACAATGTTGAGATTAGGTTGTCGGTGCCATTTTACTTCGCCGTGCTACTTCATTGTTTTGGATGCTTGCTCTCTGTCTCAGTCTTCGTACTCTTTTTTTTTTTTTGTGGACACAGAAGTGCCTTTTTGTTGAAATGACCTCTGACCTTGAGAGATTATCTCAGTTAATCGGTAAATTGAAAAGAGCATTGTACTGGATTGATCTGATATTTATTCATTGTTTTTGCCAAGTCCCTTGTCTCTCGTTTTACTGTTCGGCCTACAATTGTTTATTTTCATACAAAATGTATTTGACCAGGATGAGGAGATTAGACTATGCTAGCTCTTCCAAAATAGTTATTTGCCAAATCATCGAAAGAGCCCAGTTTATTTTGCCAGATTGAGTGTGAATGGGAACTGAATATTTCAAGGGATTTTGTTTTGAGTAATGGTTACACTGACTGTTAACTAACACAGACCAACATGACATTTTTTGTACTTTGAATTTTCATACATGTATACATTATAGACATTTATTAACCTTTCAATATTGTAAAAATAATAATAAGTGTAATAGAAGCTACGCATCTGTTGATCCAACCTCGTAATAATCCCATATGTCAGTCATAATTCTTCACCTATCAAACATGCCTTCTTATTTTTTTTTTTGCTCTTTGCATCCCAATGCCTCTCCTTTCCTCCATATTTCGCTTTTTGCCTTCCCCACTTTGACTTTTTCGATTTTCGTTTTACTCCTTCTCATCCTCATCCTTACCTTCTCCCCTCTACAGATGAGATTGAAATGCTGGAGCGCCTCTGGCTGTCAGGAATCTGCCATAATGACAAAATTGAGGTGATGAGCAGTAAACTGGATATCGACAACATGGCTGGAGTATTCTACATGCTGCTGGTGGCTATGGGGCTCAGTCTGCTGGTGTTTGCTTGGGAACACTTGGTGTACTGGAAGCTGCGCCACTGCATGGCCACCAGCTCTGGAAAATTGGACTTTCTCCTGGCAATCAGCAGGGTAAGTGTTTTTGCCCGTGTGTAATGTGTTTCTGTACAAGAACACTACATGTCTCTGTTGTTCAGGCCAGCTGAAAACGAGTTTGGTTTTTTGTTTTGTTTTTTTAACCTTGACTTTGTGAGAACGTACTCTTGTTGCGAGAGCAAATTACTGTTGTGTATTAAAATAACTACATTTTACCACAAGACAACATAAAACATTAAACCCAAAGCATTGCGCATAAACACATGCATGTCTAAACATGTGTGTTCTTGCACGTTTATGCCCTTATCTGTTACAGAGCATGAGTGTTGGAAAGCGTGAGGTCCAGGGTCAATTCAATTCCACTCAGTCAATTCAGGAGATTAATTGAAATTCAATTCTGCTCACACCCTGGATATCCTCTTCCTTTGACAGTGACCTTGACAGAACCGACCCACACCTTATGCATGCCATTATTGTAGCTTCACTGATAATAAGTTATCTGTTTTCACCACTGTGCATGTAATTTATGTATTTATTTATGAAATTTCATTAACCTAACAACGCACAACTGTACTATAAATAGGAATTTGTGTTTATCTGCAAAGTAGCAATCTTGCAATTCTTTGTAAACTAGCTACACCCAATCTTTTCAAAACTGGAACATCTTTGAATTGCCACTGTCTGATTTTCTATTTTCATCCACTTCCTCTCTCTTCCCATTTCTTATGTACATATAGTAGTGCAATGTAATTGCATATAGTATATACAGTCCGCTGCATCCATATATGCTTGCATTGCAAGATGTGTAGCCACTGTTCCCATAGAACTGGTTTAATTCATTTAATCTGTCATTTTCTAAAGAAAAAAAGAAGTTTTCAAAACATTTTCATTAAATTAATGGTTTCTTTTTGTTGCAGGGCATGTACAGCTGCTGTAGCTTTGAGGATGAAACAGCTCCAGGTGGACCTAAGTCTTTGCCTACTCACCATCACACTGCAATGGTCACAGTCCCGTCCCAGTCACATGTTGTCTCAACCTCTATGACGAACCCAGCTATTGCTATGGCGCAACAGCAGCAACCACCGCAACAGCAGCAACCGCAGCCCGTCTACAAAACACCTCTACCGGGTTCTCCTCCCACCGTGATGCATTCTGGGACAGCACTGGGTCCCTCCAGTACCCCTATTTCTGGTGCACCTCTCCCTTGCTCCACTTTCCTGCCTCGGCCAGACCGTAGACTGGCTGTGGTGGATCGCTGGAGGCTGCCCAAATCTGCTACAGCGACCAATCCTATGGCTGTACGAGGGGGCATCACTGACATGGGACCATTTGCTCAGAAAGTCCCACCAAACTGGCCTTCAACTGCAGGGGGAAGTGGGGGACTGGATGGCTATAAGAGATACTATGGTCCCATTGACCCTGAGGGACTGGGGCCCTGCATGGAGCAGCAGGCAGGGTCCCAGACCCCCAAGACTATACCGCGGGGCCACCCCCAGCCTCCTCCTGCCAGTGTGGCCTTCTACTCAGAGAAGGGCATGGACCATGGGGTGGGGAAGAGGGTAGTGGGAGGTGGCAGCGGAGGTCAGGGGAAAGGGGCCGTTAAACCTCTGGGCACTCCTAGATTGCCTCCTAAGAGTCAGGCCCCTCTGCCTCCTACACCTCCACTGCCACACCCCTCTCCCCCTCTCCCCTCATCCTTCTGGAGGAAGCGAAGGCCCAAAAAGCCAAAAGAACCTGGAGGGCCACTTTATGAGAACATTCTGCCCCTAGGGCGGAGGGGAGGAGCAAGAGACGGAGTGAGAGAGGGAGGAGGGAGAAGGGCACGCCCACTTTCTCCCCCTCTCTCACTTCCAATGCCAGTACCCCTCAGCCCTACTTATACCCCTCCCTCTCCTTCTGCATCATTGCACTATACGTCTTCATCCTCTTCGTCAACCACCTCAACTACGTCCACATCTTCGTCTGCCTCATCATCTCGCTCCAGCTCTCCCACCTACTCCTACAGCTCCTCCAGGAGCACACGGGACAGGACTGGAGGGATTGATGGAGAGGACGACGATGATGATGAGGAGCTGACGGAAGAATCTAGCCTCCTTCTAGGGAGGGGGAGGGAGCGAGAACGCTCAATCATCCGGCCTCGTTCCTTTAGCCACGGGCGTTTGCCACCTCCCATACCTCCAAGGAAGCCACGCACATCCTGGGGTGACCGAGAAAGGGAGCGAGAGCGGGAGAGAGGTGGGAGCCAACTGTCGCAGCTCCAAGAGTGGTGGGCAAGCTGGAGTGAGAGAGAGAGGAGTGGAGCAGGTGGGGAAACTGAGAGGCAAAAAAGGGAAAAGAAGAGGAGAAAAGACAAGGAAAAAGAGAAGAAGAAAAAGAAAAAGAGCAAAAAGAGGAAAAAGAGGGAAGAAAGGGAAAGAGAGCGAGAAAGGGAAAGAAAGCGTAGGAAAGTGAAAAAGAAGAAGAAGAAAGCGTTGAAGACAAAAAAGCGTAAGAAATCAAGTGGGGGAAAGCGATCTGAGCCCGAGGAGGGAGATGTGGAGCCAGAGAGGGAAGGAGAAGCAGAGGGAGAGAGGGAAGGAGACTACTCTTCCTTCTCTGCTCAATATCGGAGCACATTTGGGGAGAAAGGGCGGGATTCGTGGGACGGAGACAGGGAGCGTAGTAGGAGAGAGGGAGGCGATGAAGGCAATGACAGAGAAGAAGAAGACAGCAGTAGAAGCAGAGAGAGGCGCCCCAAGTCCTCACACTCACACTCCGCACATCGCACTCCCAGTAAACGTTACCCTAACCTCAACAAACTCCCTGCATCAGTTAAATTCTGGGTGAACGGAAGAGGTGGGGACTCTAATAATCCGCCAGCGTCCCTTCATCCACTCCTTCCGTCCACTAAGCGGCGGAGAAGTGGAGGAATGGACAGGGAGGACAGTGGTAGAATTGGTGAGCGGCGCCCTTTGTTAATGCATTATGAAAAAGAGAAAGCACAGACGAGAGAAGGGCTGTCATTCCATGAGTGGGACTCTGACGACGATGACGACGATGATGACGATGACGAGGAAGACAGAGAGAGGGAAAGAGTTAGGGAGCGGGTGGAGGAGAGGGGAAGGAGAGCAGGTAGAGGGGCGGTGTCAGAGTCGGAGAGGGACAGAGCACGGGCGGATGACAGTTACTCAGATGATGGCTCATCAGGGGAGTTTGGCCGTTTTGAAAGGTACTGGGAGGGAGGCGCAGGGGGGAGCAGCACTGGAATCGGAGGTATAGGTGGAGGAGGCTGGTTCTTTGGTACCTACCCATCAAGAGAGAAAGGGGGCAGTGTAAACAGTCGGGATGATTCTTTACTGGGAACTCGAGCAGAGGGCTGGATCGGTACTGATTTCTGGGGTTCAGGGCCAGGTGTCGGTTGGGGATCAGGGGGAGGGAGTGGGGGGCTGGGTTCACAGTGGCCACCACCACCCACTGCATTCCCTCCACCAAGAAGATACTGGTCTATGGACAAGATCCCTGTGAAAGGAGAGAAAAAGTGGAAGAGTGGCGGAGGGAAGAGCAAAGGGCGACCTCGGGACAGAGGGGAAGAAGCAGGAAGGTCCACCATGTGTTCCTGTAGCCTTTACCCTCAACCCCACCCTTACCCACATCCCCACAGCCGCTCACACACATCCCACTCCAAGAGAGGAGCCACGGCGCTTTCCCATAGCCAGGAGGAGCTTCTTCCCCACTGCCACAGCTTCAGCGGGGGCTCTCGTCCAAAGCCTCTGCCCCCTAAACCAGATCCCAGTCAGTCCAAATCAGGCAGCCAATCTAACCTCAGCCTCAGCCTCAGCACACAACCCACAGACCATCCGCCTCAGCCTTCACCGTCACCGCCACAGCAACCGTCCATGTCTCCCACCTCCCTCCCAATGCCCATTCCACCCCCGCCCTCGTCATCTTCCATCTCGCCACCAGCAGGAGTAGGGATGGCGGGACAGGGACAGGCTCAGGCTTCAGCCAGCGCCAAACTCCAGTATCAGAGACTTCGCTCTGTGCCACAGCCACGGAGGTTCTACTCCCCTCACCTGCCGCTCAAAGCTAAGAGCCTGTGCTCTCGTCGAGGGTCAGCCCACTTCTCCAGTCTGGAGAGCGAGGTATGACAGGGGGAGAGGAGAGAGGGAGACGTCGGAGCGAGCGACACTGCTATTGAGAACCAAGGTGCCATGGCAGCCACAGCCAGGGATGATGCCGGAAACATGGCTGCCTTGGTGACCGTAGGAAATCAATTAGCGACCATCACTACGGGAACTAATCTGGACAGTAGTTCTGATGCTGGCACTACTTTATGTGAGAGTAACACTGCTGCCACCTGTTCCATTGTACGCGTTCTAGTGAGGGCGACAGTGAGACGTCACACCAGGGTGAGCTACATCCGCTTGGATGGTTCCCATGATGACGAGAGTGAAGGCGAGGCTGCGTTACCGGGGACAGCAGCTCCAGAACTTCTCCTCCGCTCAGAATTGAGCTTTGTGATGTCATCTTCGGTTCTCCTCCCCTCCCCGAGTCACAACTGTGGATAAGATTAGTCTCCAACCTGTGAGTAATGATGTCATATTTGTACACGCGCACAGACATTCGCACACATGCACGAGTACGCACACACACACATACACGCACACACACACACACAGACAGACAAGAAATGCTCCAAACGTCTCCCTCCCTCTGGCTTTGAGAACACACCTCTGTGGGCGTGGAGAATCCCGCCCTGCGAAAAAAGATGCCAGTGTTTGGTCCGTAGACTCTGGCTCTCTGTCCTCATTGGCTGTTGGCTTTTGAACTGGATCAGTGGACTGCTCCTTGGTGTTGGAGAGACTGCCCCCTCTTCTTCCCTTTTGTAAGTCAGTTGATATGAAAAGCAATGCAGTCACCTCTCATACATCCAATCTGCCTGATCACATTTCACTGGGCAGTGAGGACAATGCTATTTCTTTGCCCTTTGACCCCATCACATTATCAGACCCATCTAGCTCTACCCCAGGACCATCAACGTGATGTCATGTTTTACTAGAAATCCCTTTTAACCAGTCAGATTGAACAGGAACCACGTCTCCTACATCCTGTCGGAGTTTGTCATGTCACCTCTGGTCCAACCAGAACTTGAACACAGTTGAGTATGAAAGTATTTCAACAACAAACTGAACTGGAGAGAAAAAAAAAACAAAAACAAAACAAAAACAATATGAACAAAAAAGACGTAGCAAGGTTTCTTTTACGTCTGTCTTTTTTTTCTTTCTTACTCAGACTTTTCTTCCCCATCCCTTCTTTTTTATTCTATCAATATATTTCTCTCACTGTGTTAGTGTTTTAATAAAGAGGACGCTGGATGTGGCTAGTGTTAAAAGTGGGAATGATTCAATAGCAGTGCCAAATTTCCACTCAAGAGCTTTTAAGCAAGATTGGTTTTTGAGTCATTTGTTTTCATAGATAAAGCACCATCTTTTCTTTTCTACATGTGAACTACGCATAATTCACCATCACGTAAGTGGATCAAGGGGATGATTGGTGCAATATCTGTAATTGGCACTAGATGGCTGCATAATATTCAAATAAGCATAGGCAACATTTGTGCGAGGGGGCTTCTGGTGGGTTTAATAATTGTGGCAGAGCACAGGATGTAGCGACGAACTTTTATTACTTTTATGAAAATGGCCCCAGTCAGAATTTATGCATAGGATGTTAGGGGAATTGAAATCAAGCATAGTGCACTGTAAAGCTCTCTTACTGTGTTTCATCACTAGACTGCAGCCGGGCAGAGTTTGTAAAGGATGGATTAAATGAAGCACAATTTCTCATTGTACTTTTCAGACATTGTGCCACAGTTTTAACTGCACAATCTTTTGCTGATATACTGAAACCACTCACTTAATGTTAACTCATGTTTCTAGTGTGGACAAATCACTGCAACTAAGTTTCATCCTAAGTACACAGACACTCGTGCTGAGGAAAAGGTTCTGTACTTTGAGTATTGCCTTTGGGCGAATAACAACGTACTGTGAATGTTCCAACGTGAGGTGCGCACACAATAGCTGAGACTTAACCGAGTCAAGTCAGTAATAATTCCTGTTATCAAATCATCAGATGACTGTTTGACTTTGAGCAATATTCCCACCTTCAATGTGACAGGGATGCAATGGCACATCTGTTTGCATCTGAGACATTGTAATAGTTTTTTCCTCTGGTTTTAAAAATTAAGCCAGAGTCAGATGTTCTCCACAACTCTAAGGATGTTCTTATAGGTCGAATAGGTTTAATCTAAGTTGCTAGGATGTAACTGTAATATATCATTTCAATGCTTTGCGTTCAGGAGAGATTAGTGAACTGTGGTGCCGCGTCCTCAGTGAGCTGTGCCAAAAGCCATCTACTGTGTAAACTGTGCCAACTTGCAATGCATACACACTCACTCCACTTTCATACGGTAAGGTCAACATGTCCACCTCATCTCTCACACTAAGACCAGCCACAGCCCAGCTCTTCTTCTATTGTAGTTGAATGTAGCTTTGACATGATGTAGCAAATGAACACCTACTTTTAGACTTTGTAGCTTTTTGGATGCTGTTGATAATTGGCTAGAAGGAGGGGAGGGGGGTTGACCTGCTATGTGAGGGGCTGTGCGTTGTGTTTGTGCATGTCGTCACAGATCGAAGGGTTAGTTGACCTTCTCTATTCCCCTTCTGACTCCTTTGCCTTTCAGCGAGGGCAGACTGTACCTTTTATCTGCACATGGATTGCTTTTTTTTATTATTATTTTTTTCCTGGGTCTGCGTGGGGCAATTTTTTGAGAACAATTTGTCTTTGTTTTAAAGAAATGCTTTTTGCCGTTTTCCCCCTCCTTTGGTAAGCCCCAGATTCATTGCATGTTTAGCTGAATGAAATCATAAAGATTTGTGGTGGAGGGTTGTGTAGTTCAATTGTAGCAAATGCTTAGGACGCAGGGCGGCCTCCTTTCAGTGAGGTATTGAGCTCGCTCTACTTTGCACCCCAACAGTGGAAACCACGGCAACAGTTCGACTGCTTCCTGTGTAGTACAACACAGTCATTTCACTCAATCAACAGGGCTTAAACCTGGTATGTCATTGAGCATTACTGATTCCTATTGAGGCGCTAATACTTAAGTCTGTGACTGCATGAACAGAAGTGACTCTTTAAAAACCCTCTGGCTTATTTTATTTTATTTATTTTATTTAATGCTGAGAAAAAAGAATATATTAAAATATACTATGTTTTTGAGAATGTACCATGTTATACTGTGATTTAACTGAGATATTTTATTGTATTCAATTATCATTTGAATTCTATCATTTATCTATAAAGAAATATATATGTACAAATAAATATATACATATATATACATACAGGTATATATATATATTAGTTAAGTTTGGTATATTTGGAGGAAGTGTTAGATGAAATAGTTTTCAATGTTTTAGCTTTGTAGCGATTCTAGACACTGAAATCATTTTTGAATTTCGATTCCTCCTATATGACTGTGAAGACATTAGTGCCTGTGACAAAAAAGACAAGTAAAAGTCTAAACTCTCTATTCATCTGTATCTACTATAGCTATCAGTCTGTCACTCCTCTCGTACTACCTAACATTACTTTTTGACACTCAGTGCTTTTACACATCCTTATGTTTTCTCGCACATTCGGCTGTTTTCTCTCACCTGCTGTCCTCTGCAGTTTTTTGTTTCTCCTGTTCCTCATCAACATCAAAGAGCATTGTCCACCTATCCTCTTTTAAAAAGTACTCTCTCATCTGGTAATCACATCTCTTGATTAGTTAATTAGTCCATCCATTGACCTCTTTTCTGTTGATCACTTTTTTAATTCGGTTCATTTTTATGTCTCTCACTTAGCAAAAAACAGAGACCAGTAGATACTGTGTTCTTGCTCCTTTTGACTGATTGTTAATGATGATGATCAATTAATTGATTGATGAAATAATTAATGAACAATGTTACTATTAATGATGTGACTGAAGTGTGTATCTGACGACCATGCCACTGTAGCAAGTCTGGGCTGTACCACACCACCAGCGAGCAAATGAGGCCACAGTTGCTATGGTGTTGCCATGGCATTTTCATGGCGTTGCCATGGTGTCCTCTGCACCGCCACCACCTGGTACCTGCTGGGTAATATTGCATAATGTCCTTCACTTCCCCAAAGCACTGGTCAAAGATCCGCTGTGCTCCCCCTCTGCTCACTCCTAACCTTAATCAATGGGAGGTGAAATATTTAAAAGCTCACCGTGGACGAGTGCTGAGGGGCGGCACAGTGACAGCACATCTGCTGTCCACGCTGATCTAGACTGGACTGGGCTGACGTTGCTGTGCTAAAGTTTTCATCACCCGTTCATGCATGTCATTCCAAAAAGCAGTCAAGGCAGCGGTGTGTGTCTTATGTCCGTCCTCACTTTACGTTGACAGTGGTACGTGTGTGTTTGTGTAACTGTGTGTGTGTGTGTGTGTGTGTTTGCCTGTACACTAATCATGTGTAAAAGCCCACTACAGCATGACTCTGTAGTGATCTCCTGAGCTAATCTGATCTTTCTTCCACTGCTATTTCTGAAAACTCACCGCACACCCTTTGGTCGCATGCATATTGAACACACAATACAACATCACTCAGGCAAGGATCGTCATTTTCTTCTAGCTCTCCTTAAGCTGCGATCTAAAGCATCGCCTCGAGTTTATCATCCCACACATGTGGCTTTGCATACCACACGATACCATGCCACACATACTGGAGCTAATGTCATTTACTGAAAATGCCACATTTTCTTTTTTTCTTTCAGCATTTGGCCCAGAAAGTTGATCACCAAAGGAAGTTAAATATATTCACAACACCCATAGTTCTTTTCTTGAGTTATCCGACACCTGAGTTTGCTGTATATGCCTGCGCTCTGCTTTCCATCGTTCTGCCTCTTCCGATCCATCACTTCCTGTTTGGACTAGTCTGGTTCAATTTGGTTTGCTTTGCTGACTTGCTCCTCTTTTGATTTACCTTGTTGTCCTAATCTGCTTTGATTTATCAGACTTACCAGATTATAAGTATCGAACACTTCAGTCCAGCCTAGTGCAGCGTGCTCCAGGCTAATCTAGTGCCTGAGTTTCTAAGATATTCCGGTGCAGCCTCATGCTCGTCCCTTTGCTTTATTGACCTGTGACCTGGGAAAGTAGCAACGTATGGCACTCCAGCAATCAAACAGGGTCCTCATTGGCTGAATTAGCCATGAATTATATCAAGGAAATACAGGGGTGCCAGACGTCAAACTCACCAGGTCTAGGGTCTGCTTGTTGCACCATGAAAGGCGGTGTGAGGGCACATATACCCACAGAAACCAGTGTGTGTGTTTTCATTGTACAAGGCCCAGTTCTGCTCTAGTAACCTCGCCAACACTATAGGCCTACTTACGGGTTGCTAAGGCAGGTTGCTATTAGGGTGATGTTGCTCCTAGCCCAGACTGGTCTGGTCTATGCCCTAATTTAAATGTGTTAGTTTATTTGACATTGTCTGTCTGGGGTGGGGCTGGAGGGTCAGTGCTGCACTTAACTTCCTGAGAATTGCTTCATAAAATATGATTCTCTTTAATTAATGCCAGTGGTGCTGTGTTTCCTTCCACTTCCTTTGTCAAAAAAGGTGATTATAAATAAGGGAATTTGAGATAGTATTTGTGCTGTGTATGTGTTTGTGCTGTGTGTGTGTGCGTGTGTGTGTGTGGGTGTGTGTGCGTGTGTGTGTGTTCCCTCTTGTTACAGTATTTTCCTATACAGGCTATTACCCAGTCAGAACTCCTTCAAAGTAAATTTATGGAGAGCTCAAAGAGTAGTTTCTTTGGCATTCTGACAAGCAGTCCTCTGCCAAAGTGTGGGTTGTGTGTGTGTGTGTGTGTGTGTGTGTGTGTGTGTGTGTGTGTGTGTGTGTGTGTGTGTGTGTGTGTGT
>JAPTHA010176575.1:0-14017 GCA_029814585.1 Gymnapogon annona | reverse complement strand
CTATCAATACATTTCTTAGTGATTGTCAACAGAATTTCTGTCAGTTTCTTCACACACTTTGACAGTTTGAGTTTAGTAAGATTCACCAGTAGACAGATTTCAGGGTCCAGTGGAGATGTGACCCCATGGATATTCCATAGAGTTCCCCGCAGAGTTCTCATCACCCTCGGCCCCTGATAAAACCCCTGCAAATTACAACACTGCCAGGTAGAATGAAGGAATGTTTCTTACTCCTTATGACATCGTATCGCACACAAAGGTGATACATGAGAGTTGTATTTATGCATTTCATTTGGGGTTATATAGAATGTATGATGGTGGAAGATTGCAAAATCGGCGTCAAGTTGCCGTCGGATGATGATGTGAGAAAGTAGCTACAGAAGGTTATTCATACTGTCATACCTTAACACCTGTACCTGATTTATGGTTCTTACAGGGTTGTTTTTTTTGCATGATTTGAAGTTAAACCATGCTTTTGTGTTCTCTCGTGGAATTATGTTGTTGTCTTTCAAGTATATCGTATCTGTGCAAACAAATATTTCCTCTATTTCCTTCACTAACAGGATGAATAACATATTTCATACTGACAAACACATTCGACTCACTGTGAATGAACCCCACGGGTGTATTTCTCTGTTACATTTGTATGACATAGTTCCACCATCGGCTACAGGAAGGTGTGTGGAGGGCTCAGTAACCCTGAGCGGTTTAAATACACCCAACACAGCGATTCCATTATGAGTTTGCAGGGCTTGGACCTACAGCGGGATGTGTTTCAGATGTGTCTCAATAACAGAGGGATTGAGTTGCCCCTAAAAATGAGCGCTGGAAATAAAAGGAAGCAACTTATTATCCCACCATTTTCTGCAAACAATCATCTCCTTTTTCCTCAACAGAGTTTACTTTTGCTCTGTCATTTTTTTCCCTTCTCCCCCTTCTCTTTATTCTTTCTATTTCATTGTTTCCATCGGTGCATTTTTAGTCTTGAAGCTTCCGTTTTTCCCACACTCTCCCCTGTCACACTGGTCGACCGCAAAAATGCAGGACAGAGGAGAGTGTGAGGGGGCTCTGGAATTCCACATGCAGAGGGTAAACAGTGCGACTGCCAGGAAGACACACATACACACACAGGAGCAAACACGGCACCTACCCGGCTGCCCTAACCTACTCTACAACCCCGACGCTGGACTCCTGCCCTCTTAACTCTTCACTTGCTTGTGTTTAAACGGCGCAGTCTGTGCAATCAAGTGTGATGACTGAACGTAACACGTCAGCAGAGAGAGAGAGAGAGAGAGTGAGAGAGAGAGAGAGAGAGAGAGAGAGAGAGAGAGAGAGAGAGAGAGAGCGCTCTCTGCACAGACTGTCGGCGGGAAAAAGGTACGAGGAACGGATTGAAACCAGAGAAAAATGGACAGTAGTAAGAGCGACGCTCACATCACAAACTTAAACCGAAACTCTTCTGTGACTTGATGGTGTTGTTTCCTCTCACGCGTCCAGCGAGCGTGAAGAGCCCTTTGCCAGTACGACGGCGCTCTTTACACAATCAAACCCCTATCACAAAGCTTGGTTGTCGTTGTGTAATTTGGCCAGATGTTGCGGCACTAAAGTCATAAAGCAAGCGAGGGAAATAGCTGGCAGTTCAGCCCCGTTTCAACCCCTTTTTCTTTTTTCTTTTTCCTTCTGCGCTCTTCAGCTTATCTCCAAACCAAACAGGATCTAAATGGTGCTCGGAGCCCGGGTCCTTCCACTGAACCACGCTCTGTTTACGGTTCAGGCAGAAATCAGGCCTGTGATGAGGTTGTTTACTGAACAGACAGATACAACCTGCAGCCAAAGGACTGGGAGCACTCTGCTACACACACATTCTAACACTCATTAGCATTAGCCATGTCCCATTGAAGTCATCCCAGCTCGCTCTAAAAGACGGAGGCAATTACCACCGCCTCAATGAATGAAATCACTGACAGGAAGGTACTGCTCTGAGCTGCGTGTGTGCTCTAATAAGTAGCATGGACACAAACTGAATAAACTGATGAAACTTACTTGATTAAGCGCTTAGTTGCTGTTTTCCGGATTTGACAGTCTCGCACACTGGTGGGGGGTTTGGGGGCATGAGGAGGACTGACACAGGCCTGGACGTGGCCACGGCCCTGATTGGGTCGTACGTGGAAGCTTGATGGAGGGCGGCTGGACGATTTTTTGGAAGTCTGGACATGTGGAGTCTGGTCTGGAAAACGAGCCTGAGGAAAGAAAAGAGGATGACTGCGGATCTCATCATAAAGAGAAGCTGCTTAAATCCACTTATGTATAGTTATGTATAGTATTATTATTGACAGCATTACCTCCAAGTTTGACACAATTAAAAGTGAAAAATAACAACAACAAAAAATCAGACCCAATTCCAAAAGAGGAATAAGGGAAATGCAATGACTTTTGGAATGGGTTCGTCATGGGAAAGAAATGCAGTCTTCGGTCATTAAGGTGAAGTGTGTATTAACGCAGATATTAATGAAATGCCAACCAGTATCAAAACAAGCTCGACATTTTTTGCTGTTGGCTGCACTAAAAGGAAATTCTTCACATTATTTATTTGTTTATGCGAGATCTCTTCAAAGAGTTGGACAGGGGGATAATGCCCTTTTCTTTCTGACATAATATTTTAGAGCCACATATCACTCTGTCCTCGCACTGCTGGGGAATGCTTTGCATACATTCCTTCCACATCTCATGTCTATGCTATTTTCTCTGCTGCTTTATACGGCTATCTAACAAGCTAATGGTTTTCCAGCTTCACAGTGTAGCCGTTCAAAGTGCCGGCACTGTGACAAGGAATATCTGATGTAATTTCTGTGTTGATAAATGAGAAGCTGAGTTTCCAGGTTGCAAAGCCTACAGCCACAATTCAGTTTGAGCGGGGCCAGGAAGGGCACCTTTCTTTGAATGCCAGGTGGCCCCGGGCCAAGCCTGTGGAGGAGCCGCACAGTCTGCACCCAGTAACTGGAACGTGGACTGGAGCACCGGAACAGGCCCCTGATTCTCCCGCCTCACACTACTACACACATACACTTGCACTTTTTGGCACTGTGGTACACTTGCTTTTGTGTCTTCAGATACTTCAACTATATCAGGTACTTTTCCTATTTTGCCATGAAGTAGATGAGGTGAATTGAGAAATTTAATGAAATTTGATAAAAAAACTGAAATGTAATATTAGTATTATATTATTATGGATACACTTAGTTATAAGAATGACTGCACTTTAGTATCGGAAAAATTTCTGATGCTCTTACAATACTGAGTTCTGCTGTGTTGTAGGATTCTATTTTTACTGTAGTTACTACTACTACTATTACTAGTTATTTTTACTGTACTGTATTTTTACATGTCGTTATATGTGCTATAACTACATGTAACTCCGAATAGAAGAATGGCTGATGCCTTTAAATGAGGGTCAGTAAAACAAGAGATAAATGACATAAAATTAACGTTAAACTGTATTTTACCCAACTATATTTATACACACGAAGGACATGATTGATACAAAAATGTAAAATGAAGATTGCTTTCGGCTTTTTCCCTTCTGGGGTCGCCACAGCAAAACCAATTCGCATATTTGATTTGGCAAGGTTTTTTACGTTGGATGACCTTCCTGACACAACCCACTGGATGGATTATTTCAAATAATACCAAATGGTAAATACATCATAACTGTAATGTACCTATAGATTACTGTAATGTGGTTACTGTCACCTGTTATTAGGCACATGTAAGCTTAGAATTGTAATATCCCACTCCTTGTACAACCACTGCTTTAGTCATTATCATTACTGTTATTGTTTTTATGACAAGTTGCAAGGACTCCAAAATCAGGGCTGTGAGAAACAAATGACATCATTCTTTTCTACCGTCCCAGGGAGAGAGAACAAATTAATCTCTTCTTGTGGAGTATGAAATAACAGAAAGGAAAATTTGTAACTGCAAAACATATTCATGCAGAACACAAGAATATAAATAAAAAAATAATAATGACTAATTCAACATGGCTTTTATACGTATACCTCAACGTAAAGTGCCAGTGAATCAAAAGAACTACTGTTCTGGGGTCAGGATACACATGACTAAGTATATAGCCTTGCTGATTCTATTACCCCATTGCGGTATTTGCTAACATCGCTAAGGAGTTAATCTGAATCCAGAATGTTTCTATGTGTATTTTTTTTAAGCGAAGATATTGTCAAATATGAAGTCGATCACCAGCACCATGAGGCTAACACTTGCGTGAAAACCATCAGTCCCATAGGAATGTATTAAGTGACTGAAGGATCTGAGGCATAATGTGACTTAAGGAAGATGACATATTGCCAGGGTAGACTGGCACAGATATTTATGTGGGTGGAAAAAACAGAGAAGGATGGCAAAGGACTTTAGGGAGGCTTCCATGAATTGACAGTTTGACAACCGTATCCAAACTCAGCCATCCTATGATCTCAGATACAGGATGGTTTAGACTCACTGTGCACTTCCTAACCTTCAACCGTTTCACACTGTAAGAGATATTCCTACCTCCATAAGCCCTAAGGATGATGTGAGATGTCAGAAATAAGAGATGCCCGGCCATTGAGTGAACTACGTTCAAACTTGGAGACGGAATACAAAAGGGAATGGAGCACAAAAAAGGCAAGGGATCAGTTTTCTGCAGTGCCTTGCGTAAGCCTGTGGGACTACGCCAAGAGAAATATCACCTCAATTGCATTAATTAAGGCCCTACCAAGATGATGAAAAAACAATGACGTGAGAGCAACTGCATTACTCAGGACAGATCGGAAAAACGCGGGTGCATCCAATCATTCCACTCCAGTTGTCCAATGGCTCTCCTCCTGTCTCTATTCCTCTCCATCCATAAATTGACTCCAAAATCCACTGGAAAATGAACAAATACACTCTTCCTGTTGAGATCCTCTTTCAAAGCAACTGCAGAGCAAGACGGAGGGCCTATCTTTTTTCTCTAAACACAAAAATTACACTCTGTGAAACGACTAAGACCTCTCTACCTTTCTAATCTCCCTTCGAAAAAACTGCCAAATCACATCTGTCACGGCTAGTCAGGCATGACTAAAAGGTTTTTTGTCGCTACATTACTACCACAGAGAAAATCATATCCCAAAATTGTATTTGTGTTGTAATGGGGAGGTAAACGGAGCTCAAATCTGATATGAACTGTAATGAGCAGACATCAAAACTATAATAAAACCCTTACGGGGCCTGTAAGAGGCAGCATTCCTTGATTACTCACGTCCCAAATGAACTTAGTTGAGTCAAATGGCCAAACGATGTAGACGTGGGGTGAGGAGTCATGTTTGGCTCTTCAGGAATGAGCTTCTGTTGAAGAGGATGTTCCCACTGAACACCATTTTGTTAAGTGGTTTGGAAAGCGACTCTCAGAATAGTTTGGTAAACGCGAACATGAAAGCTTTCCCCTTTTATGTGGGTTCGTTCACTGTATTATGGACGACACTTGGGTGAGAGAATATTTTGAACAGGCAGAAAATATGCGTGTTTTTGTAACTCGACAGCTCTGATACGGCTCAGTTTTCACACATGCGGCACTGACAGCAAAGGACACCAAACAACAGCGACTGAAGAATGAGCAAATACTCGAGAATTCAAATACTCCTTAAAAACAAATCCCATTTTCTTCACAGATTCAAAACACCCAGAGCACTCGTACGCAGGCAAGCAATTTTTCCACCGAAGGACTCAAGATGAAGCTCACGTGTCTGAAAGTGACTACGCAGCTGTAGTGTACGAAAAAGGATGAAAGTTGACCTTTAATAGCTCTCTGTGCTCTGTGAATAGGACCCTTGTGGGGAAATTCCCCTTCAACAATGATAAATATAACCCTCTTAGTATCATATTCACCATGACAAAACAGGGGAACTCTTATTTTTTTTTCTTCATTACCTGATGTCTACGTTGGCCTTGGTCCAAAAACTGTCTGGACTGAAGTCTTTGCTGTTGCAGTTGCTGGATGGCGAACTGAAGCTGGTAGCTTCCTTGGGTGGGCTGGTAGCGCTGCTGTGTAGACAAACTATAGGCATTCTGCCTCTGGGTTTCCCGGGTAGCATCCTTATCCTTCTGTGGCCTGTGGCTGGAGGAGAAAAATAAGGAGTATTTAGTGAACAGCAATGGGAGGAAGATTTAGATCCTTAACTTCACTAAAAGTGCAAATGCCACACTGTACAAATACTACTCTAGAGGCAAAAGTATTGTAGGTGTTGAGTCCTTGACCTGTCGGCGTTGAGCACTGCACTGTCATGATCAACGTTTTAATCATTTTACACGTTTTATATGCTGTTAGGTAGTTTAATCTAGTTGTAATGCATCATAATATGATGATCACAGTTCTCCAGGGAAAATCAAGTACGCATAAGAAGTCTACGCTGAAAAAAAAGGTCTGTTTTCAGATTTGTGGAAAATCTACTGGTTTTTGTATAAAGTTGATTTAGCTGGAGACTTTCAACTCATACAAGAACCCATGATCCTTCAGTTTCAAATCCACATGCTTAAAGACATAGTTCTCACAGACAGGAAAGGCATGATATGGAAAATGAAGGAAGAGTAAAGTTTCACAAGATGAATATACATGTACTGACAGTTGACGATTTATGTCTCTCCAACAAAGTTTGCCCAAATTCCTGACAGATGATGCACCATTGTAACTATTCTTTCTCACTAAGGCACAACTGTGGGTTAAGGCTAATGAATCCCCTCGCCACTTTTCTCTACATGTTGAGTTGCAACACCACTGGCAGAATGTAAAAACAACCAGACAGCTCACAGCATCCCAGCTGGTGTCTTCTGGGCCCACAGAAGCCTCAAGTCAAAGTGTGCAAATCAAGAGTCAAAGCAGAGGGCGAGTCTGTGGCAAACGCAGGCTGAACTCAAAACCTTTCCTCTTTGCCTCAGTGCTCCCGAAGCTTCACGTTCCATTCACATCACAAACCCACAACCTGGAAAACAAACCTTTTGACCAGCTCCACGAGTTTGTAACTGGATTATCTATCATTAGAACTAAGCCTGTTGCAGACATCTTTTTTTTTCTCTTTTTCACCCCTGCTAAAGCAATGAGCCGACCAGCCTGCCCCTCAGACGTGCTTAAATGGAGTATATATGGAGTCGGCTGTATATGAACCACCGCAGCCAAAAACAATGCCATAAAGAACACTACTGGGAGCTATGAGGAAAAATATGAGAGAAAAAAAAAAAAAGGGAGATGCTCATAGAGTTAAAGAAATGGAATCCCTGGGGGGTCTTAATGACAAAAAAGCTTCTTGGAAATTCCTCCCGTTATATGTAATAACGTTTGTCCATTGGTCTAGAGTAAAAGAAAACATTGCAGACTTAAAATCACAATAGCTACAATATTTTTAGAAGCAAACATATGATAAGCTCTAAAATTGGAATTCAAATTAATCTTGGACAACAATGCACACTGTGGGATAATCATCTTGTGAAAAACATATTCAGCTAAACAAAGACATGGGGGAACTCGACCCCATGTGAACATGCTACCCGCCCATGCATTTCTCACTTCACATAATGGCACATATATTCCAAAAAACAACTGATGGGAGTTTTTTTTTTTTTTTTAACCCGTTTGGAAACAAAGGCTTGTCTGTGAACCTCGCAAAGGCCAGATATTCTACAACGCCAGGAGACAAAACAAAAACTTGTTCTTTGTTTATAGCAGTCATTTCCTTGAACTTGGCTGCAGTTTCTCTCCTGGGCCACGGGGACGTTCGACGCTACTATTTTATTAGTATTTGTTGGAAGGCTTAGTATTTCACAGGTCACACGCACACAGTACACACTCCTTGAGCCCATTGGCCCTGTAAGATGAAGTCTGTTCAGACAGGACTAAGTCACCGGGACACAACTATAAAAAAGCTATAAAACAGGGGAAAAAAAGACCTGAGAGCTCCATCTGAGTTCCTCATCATTTGTGTTACATGTGTGATAGTCAACTATCCTGGACTGCTCTACTCACTGAACTTCCGCTTGTGTGTGTGTCAGCTACCTCCCCCGCTGTGTTCAGCATCCGTAAATATGCTGATATAGCTTACTGTACAGCACGGCAATGCGAGCTGCGCACATGTGCTCAGCTCAGCGTCAGTGTGGGAAAATAGATGGTCTGAGATGACATCACGCCGTAGTATCTCACAGCCCTGCCTCGTCAATGTAAACATCAGTCACCACAGGAGTGTGTGGGTATTTCCAAACATTAGTCAGTGTTTGTTTACCTTCTTTTTTTTTTTCTTTTTTTTTTGCACCGACATGACACAAGCGTGAATGTTTCCTAACAGTAATACAGAAAACATTATCTGGCATTTTTTTGTTGGATTAGCCTCGGTAGGGATGTTATACTGCAGTCCTATCATTACCAGTTAAAATAAGATAAAATGTAGAACATGTGCTAGTTCAACCCTTGTAAATGTGAGAATTTCTTGGAAAATGATAACCAAGTGATTGCTTTTAGACTTGTCAATTGGACATACATTATACTCTTGATAATAATTTACAATCCGCACAGTTTACCAGTGTCTCACTCTTTTGCTAACAAAAGGCAGATTAACATTATTAAAACAGCTAGTACACCAACAAAATACTACACAAGAGACCAGGTCACTCCTGTGAAGGTGCATGTATCTGCTCAAACGTCTGAATCAAATCACTGGAATCTGACTTGTTAACCTTAAAGGTTCTCCTTCTTCCAATGACCACATCTGGCTCCAATCAATGCAAATGAAAACTTCTCTTCTTTTAAATTTAGGAAGAGAGACATCAAACCAAATCTGTGGGACTTTGTACCCCTTCAAAGAAGTTTAAAATTTTCACCAGAGTTTTTCTGATTAGTTGGGTTGTCGGTTCAGCAAATGGGCTGTCATAAAATCCTTTGGAATACTATGTCCTTACAAAATGTGACCAAGTCAAACAGCAATCTGTCAAAGTATTGAGCAGAACTAAAAATACACTACGAGCTGAGCTGTGATATTTTTTAATGCAAGCCATGCTGGAGTGAGTATAATTAAAAGGATACTGTTGGGTTGAGTACAGAATACGAAAAATCATTTTTTGCACCAAACTATAACTTTAAATAGGAAATTAAGGTATAATTATGGTTCTTTTTAACGATGAAGACAATTAGACTTCCTAAAAATAAGTAGGATTTTTAAGGAAGTTGCCTTGATGACAGACTGGGTGTGTGGCCATTTTTCCTACAACATTGTGTACACACACAATGGAGGACCATCCCAAATGTCTGAAACGTGTGTTATGGTTTAAAGCCCTCACGCTGGAGTGAGGCAGCAGCTCTCAGTGTGCTGATGCAGCATACCTGGTAGATGCTGGCAGCACCACTTCAAAGAGCCCTGCTCCTCTTTGAAAATCCTCGTACTTCACCCCTGTGGTTGCTTAAAGAGCCAGTGTGCTTAACAGTTTCAGTGTGTTTGGCACAAAGCACCATCCCGACTGGGGGGGGGGCTCAGGAAACTGTGTTATAAGAAACAGCACAGAGGCTAAATCAAAGCAATTTATCCTTAATATCTTATTAAGGACATTTCACTACAAAAAGAGGTGAACTCCAAACCAAACCAAGTGCTGGGGAACACCAGGTGTACTAGAGCGCTTTACGTGTTGCAAATCAGTCATAAATGGAGCAATATGTTTTCTGGAGACTTTTAAAATAGCTTCCAACAAAAGCTACTGTATACACTTCCTTCTCTGAATATTATGATTAACAAGGACTGTGAAAACCTGGCACGTGAAGATGTCATAGATTCTGTTTCCAAAGTAATATATGAGAAGTCAGTATATGGATGTGTACCATTCATATTAAATTATTGGAAGGAAATGACTCAATTCACAGTAGGAAAATGTGATGTGTCCAAGCCTGAGAAGCAGGAGGATTCTGTTTCCTTTGTGTCATGTGTTAAAAGGAGGGTGAAGATATCTGTAAAGTTACAAATTCTATTAAAACTCTCTTTCTTGGTTCGTGGAAATAAAAACATTTTTAAAAATGGAAAGGGCCAGACATTCCAGGAATTCCCTGACAGCTCAACACATAAGGAGGGGCTGGACTGGAAAAATGGAGTCAAAGATCAGGACCAAACTGTCTGCGACATCAACGTCACTCACACATCAAAACAAAAACCACAGAAGGGTGACCATAGACGCTTTACTACCATGAGGAACGCCTCGCCTGCACACAGACAGCACGAGTCACGTGATCACACTTAGCTTTCTGTGTTACTCACACGTCTAATCTCTACGCAGAGAAGCAACGTGAGAAGGGTGAGTACGGGGTGAGGAAAGGGGGATTGCAGTGGCTGCAGAGGAGGGTCTGAGCAGACTGATCCAGTGGGTGGTGCCACCCCTACCACAGCCTTAACCCCTCCATGCTGCCAGCACGCTTCACACTCAGCAGCCAATTCTACTGCTACTTAGCTCCACAAAGCACAATTAAAATGGGGGGGAAAATGCCACTTTCCAGGCACATATTGAACCAACTCGCCCGAGGACGACTGGCACTCCTCAAACCTTTTCCAAAGACTAACAATCTCCAATCTCAAAATTCGTCAGAGACCATTAAAAAAGCCTTTAGATTCTATTGAGTGTGACCAAACCATTAACCACAATCTACATGTCAGAAACAGTCAAAATGTTTCTAAAGTCAATTACACACAAAATCCTCAGGATAGTAATTTGGCCAAACCGAATAATATCTGATACTTTAACACCCCTTCTGAAAATTTCACACATTGCAGTCACAAGAAACTTTCTATGCACAGTATTTCATCTACTACTTGAACTTAATTTTCAGGTAGAAGTCTCATTCTTGACTGAAAAAGCAAGAATGCTGGTTTGTATTCTTTGTCTGCATGCATCAGCACAGCATCTCATAGTGCAGGCACTCAGAGGAAAGTCACTCTGTTTACCTTGGCAATGAATCCCATTGAGACTGTAACACACTTTTCCTTCTTTGCTGCCTCAGGGGAGGGCAAATAAATAGTCCAAGTGAGCACAATGGGGAAATGTGACCATAAAGAGCACTGATGCCCTTTGTGTATACAAGAAATGAATATTTTTTTACAAACTAAAAACAGATTATATTATTACACTGATACCAAATCAAAACTCAACAGCAAAATCTATTTAGACTGTGCTCAGCAATTACCTTAGATTACAAAATCAATTTAATTTAACCATACTTATTTGAATATCTAGACATATAATATACCCTAAATAATATAGAACAATAGTGATCCGAACGTCACATTTGTCTGTACTCACCTTGTGCTGTGGGGTAGAGATGATCCAGAATGGGTCACCTTCACTGGTCCTTGTGTTGGAGCAGCAGCAGCACCGTGACGGACCTTTGGCTGGAGCGTGAAGCCGTCTCTGCTTAACATCTTGTTGGCCAGGTTCAGGTTGCTCAACTAGCGAAAGAGGATTTACGTTTTAAGAGATAAATGATAGTAAATTCCCATACATCTGCTATAACGAAGGCATACGGTCTGACTAATTCTATGAATATTAAGTTACTTGTGTAACATTCATTCCAGTCTCTAAAGCTCTGGCAGTCTTTGATGAATAAGGGCTTACATTTTGTTCCTCCCCACGCTGACCACCTTAATCTCTTGTATATGAGAGCTGTGTGAAACGTACACACAGCACATGGCACAGCTAGTCTCCGCTCACTCAGCATTAAATCCAGATGGGCCTCTCCACTGCCTTCATCGAATCACTTATCACGAGTCCAAAGCTGTTTAGAGCCTCATCAGTGATAGTGTAGGAAACAAACCTCTGCACTGCACTGTTTTTATTATGCTCAGTCTCAAAATATAATCGGAGTCAGGATTCTTACTCTATTTCTAGAACTAATGTCTGACATAAAAATTGAAAACCTGCTAAAATATTTGATTACAAGCTTGTATGGATTCCCTGCCTACTTCTCCTTCCCAGCATATATTTACTTTCCCATATGTGCTACTGTCAGTTTTTTTGTGTATATATACTACCTAGCATGAGAGCAAGTAATTACTGAAAGCTTAGTGGTCAACTACTAAAACAGGCTGTTGTTCATGTTTATACTGCTTTCTGTTGAGTTCAGAGAGTGATTTAATGACTTCTAAATCTTCCAAAAAAAAAAAAAAATTTAATGAACTTTGAGGCCTTTG
Organism: Gymnapogon annona; assembly: GCA_029814585.1. NCBI lineage: Eukaryota > Metazoa > Chordata > Actinopteri > Kurtiformes > Apogonidae > Gymnapogon > Gymnapogon annona. The sequence continues at coordinate 1,781 of JAPTHA010176575.1, read as the reverse complement.
ACCTCAAACACTGCACCATTTCATTCTGCTGCCAGGCCCAGATTTGCTAGTCATAGAATATACGGCTCACACCTTTAAGATAGACAGGATAACGTACAGTCAAAAGGAAGCTATAAAAACAGCAGTCTGTGTGGTCTGGTGCCATCACAAGAAAAACAATCTCTGACAAAAAAAGCTTCTGTGAGGCAGAAGAGAATGAGGATGATGATGATGATGTGGGGGGCGGTGGAGGGGTTGAAGGGCTCCCCACGATGTATGACAAACCCTTGGGGAGTATAGGAATAAGGGGTGATGGAGCCAACCTACCTGCCGCTCCCTTGTTCAGTGCCAATTTGCCACATTCCTCTATTTATAAGCATCAATTACCACAAAAAAGTGGCTGCTTGTTAAGTATCAACCAAAATCACTCCCCCACGGAGCAACTGATAATGAGACCTCACACAGCGTTGAGGCTTGATGCGGCTCACCACTGTTTGGGCCAGCCAGCTTCAAAACCCAGTTCCAGACCCACCCCCACACCTCCTCCAGCACCGCAGACTGCAGGCAAGCAGAAGGCAGGAGAAGACAGAAGGTGCGCAGCGTAAGGCAGCAGACCCTCCGGCTCCAACAGGTCTGCTGAATGAATGAGCAGCTAGATGCCGCCAATCAGCATGGGGTCAGAGCCAGGTTTATGCATCAACAAAGAGAAATATCAGAGACCTCACAGTGAGAGACTAATGCGGAGGGGCCAGAGTGTTCCAAACATGAAGCGCTTTAGAGATCAGTTTACAATTGCTTAATAACTCAACGTCATCTCCTGTGAGAACAAGGTGAAGATTCCTGCTTCGCACGGGAGGAGCTGTCGACTTAAGAGGGTTACAAAGGTCGAACTAAAACACTGGGGAGCTCACATGTTGTGTCAGCAAGTTGATGTGACTGGAGGTGGCATAGTGGCGAGCAACCTGCTTGTCAGCCAGCTTTTGCAGGGCCGAGATGAAGGCCTGCTGGTTGGACTGGGCCTGGGCCGACAGAGCGTGCAGCTCTTTAACAGTCCCCATGGAGTTTGACTTCACCTTTGTGGAAGTGCTCATTTTGACACCTGATAAAGAAAACAGTGACACACACGTCATACATAAAAAATCCATCTGGAAGAAGGAATATCAGGTGAAAAACAGAGGAAGACATGTTCATCCAGAAGTCAGAAGAAACAGTATGTGCATAAACCCAACATGTGGGAACCAAATATGTATTTCGCAGCAATATTTCAGATGAATGTTATAGTACTATATTTTTGCACAAGACAAAGATGTTAAACGGCATTGTAGCTTATTTTATAGTGAAGAAAATAGATGAAATATGATGTGACTGAAAAAATTTAGAATGTTTATAAAGAAGACTTGCAGGTATCTAAAGATCCCACAAAATTATACAATCTATGAAGAATATCTATGAAACAGTTCCAGACTGAAACACTGTAAAGGAAGATTATAAAAATAGATAGATATCAACTACTCTTTTTGCATCGATGCATAGTCATTAGGAGTTCTAACACTCAGCAGATCCCTGGTATGCCATGGCCATCTCTGAAAAAGCGCTGTAGTACAAGAACTAAAAAAGGGTAAAACAATTAATTTGGTGTATCATCCAGCACTAGCTGCTAATTTTCAACCATGTCACTCAGAAATAATGTTAATGTACTTGTTGGGCTTTATGATTAGTTACAGTTAAAGGGAGCATTTGAGTTCAGATCAGACAAATTGCAGAACTTGACTTTATATACAAGACGTCTTCAAGGATGAAAT
>JAPTHA010176564.1:0-14024 GCA_029814585.1 Gymnapogon annona | reverse complement strand
TCTGTGATGTGGTTGTGTCTGTGTGTGTGTGTGTGTGTGTGTGTGTGTGTGTGAGAGTGTGTATTCATGTACATAATGCATCCGAGTACAGCACACCCACTGTAGACAGTAGACAGTTAGGGTCTTTGGCAGTGACATTCTGTGCAGTTCTGTCTTGGGAGGTCAGTGGGGCCAGAGATGAATGGGAGGGAAAGTAGCAGCTGGTGACTGGGGTGGGGGGGTGAGAGGTGGGGGCAAAGTGTGCTGGCCATTGGCTTGCTGGCATCTGGGCTAAATATAGTCAAAAATGGCCTTGGTGGAGCTGTCTTCCATGCAGACAGCTGGGAGGCTGATCTCCACATCATGTGAATGTACTGTAGATACTGGACATAGTGATGACAGGGTTACATAAAGACAGTGGCCAGATCGGGGTTAGTGACCCGTGTGGATGACTGTTGTTGAAGTGCATGAGTGTGTTTTAACTTACAGCCATCGTATATGTCTGTGGGGATGTGGACCGCTGTGGTATTGTATGAGACGAGTCGTTTGAAGTCAGGGTCTATGTGGAAGTCATCTGGAACATAGCGGCCGTTCTGGCTAGTTTGATTCAGCTGTACAAAGAAAAAAAACAACATTGTGTGAGGAAGGTTTTAATGGGGATCTGTAGATGTATACAATATCAGTGTGAAAAGAGATATATGCACTTCTACATTACAACCAGTGACAAGATGTCAGATTGTTTACACAACTGTCACTACTGACAGACAGAGAGAGAAAATTTTATTTTGAGAGTAGGAATTTCAGGCAGTGAAACTAAACCTTGACATCTAGAGTGAAAAAGGAAGAGAAGGGGGCTCTCAGTTAAATACAGAGTGACATTAGTGTGCTGTGGGTGTGGAGTTCTTTCCCACTGGGACCGAGGAATTAGATGCTGATCCCTGTTTATCAGAGTAGACATGGCATCTCAGGCTGAAGGATGCATTCAGTATCTCAGGTAGTATATGTTTGAGATCCGAAACAGCCAGACCATTACACATGCTTTACACAGACTTTGTAAAAAAAAACAAAAAAAAAAAAACACAAAAAAACTAATAAATCAATAATCATAGTCATATTGCCATGTTTTCATCTAAAATGCAGAGATAAAGTTGGAATCCCCACTAAAATATATGGTGGTTTATAGCACACACAGACAGACAGAAAGACACACACAAATAAAAAACTAGGAATATTATCTAGAAGTGGATGTCTACAAGTAACTTGTGAATAAATCCCTTTAACTCTTTAACTCTTATATTTGCAACACATTTTTTAACTAAAAATATTGCATTCAAAAATATCAAACATTGAAATTTCAGTTTAACTTACGTCATCTTTGGCGTCGAAGTAAGCAATTTCACTGACCTGAAAAAAAATTCAAGCAAAAACATTAAAAGAAAAATAATTAAAAATCTTCTAAATTTAAAAACTAATCTTGATCCTGATAAAGATTCAAAAGTGAAATGATTCCAGGGTGAAAGACCAATGATGACAAAACAGAACAATAACCTAATGTAATGCCTGTACTGTAATGCCTAGGTTTGTGTATTTTCACTTCTGTTGTGCAGTTTTTCGCCTGCAGTGCCATGTTTGTGTCACGGAGGATCAGTGAAGTAAATAGTGTTTTTTTTTGCTCTCGCACTCCTGAGCTTCCTGTCACTACACAGGCTAGTGGGGCGCTAACGAGCTAGCCTCACTGATGACATAAGGAAGCCCTGGAGCTACAGCGATGGTTCACTGACTCCACCACCTGCCTTACTACCTCTGGAGCTGCAACCCAACAGGACGGCGACTCCACGAGACCTCACTGCCACTGTTACACTCAGCATAAACAGACTGGAGTTAATTCACAACAAGTGATTAAGATGAGCACACTGTGCCAAACTGTACCATCTGCTGTCTCCTTTGCCGTTATAACCGATTGTGAATTACTGAGCATCCATCGAAGTGTACGAGCAACAAGTAGGTGAGTAGAACACATAACGAATGCACTCAAGAACACACAAGAGTTCATATGAGGGAAACGTCCCATGATGCTCTCTGTCAGGTCCTGTTGCAGCGGATAATATACACCTTTGAAGGAAATGACCACACGAAGGTCACATCAACATAGACCTTCTGTAATGTGGCTTTGTGCTATGTGTACGAGACGGAAGAAGTGACAATGAAAAGACATGAATCATTTGAATGTTTCACGATAGCTGTAGTTTACGCCATAACATCTGTTGGTGAGGTTGTGTTTTCCTATAATCTTGGGATCACAAAACCTAGAGCCCTCACCCAGAGTGGAGTCCAAACATTTGTAGGACTATTTGAAGACACCATGATATAAACCCTTAGCTGTTTGGGGGGGGGCACCTTTATTTTTTACATAGGATTAGGTTTGGTGACATCATTATGGTAATACAAGTAGGAGGTACCAGTCACAAGATAATTCATGTCGATGATTGTATTTTCAAGTAATTGTCAAGCAACTCTTATATGAACTTTTATCAATAAAATAAAAAAAGTGAATTAAGCAATTTCCAGTTACGTGTCTTAGAGCAAATAAACTGTATTGTGTCGTGTCATCAGAAGGTGGAAGTATAGCTACACTATACATAGCTGAGGTAAAAAATAACAATTAATAGTTGTGACAGGCCTCTGTGACCTGTTAATGTGGCACTGCACCTGTTGACCAATAAAATCATGACACTGGTTTTAAGAAACAGTTTAATAGTTTATTCTTACACACTGGCTGTTACGGCACACCCCCAATAGTCAGCTGATCCCTCATGTTTACTACAGCTACAAAATATTCATTTTTGTCCTTCAAAAATTTAAATCCCTTCAGTTTTACTCTTGGGAATCGGATGTTATCAAATATCCATCCATCTATCCAACTGTTTCTAATGTAATCCATATGGACCATATGAACGTGTGTTGAGGGCCTACATGGTCAAAAGTAATGGAAACCAAGACTGTATGTGTGTGCATTCATTTCCACAGATTTAAAATAGATCAATACATATTGATCTCACCTTGATCAATAGATCAGACAGACAAGTGTGATGTCCAAACTGAACACTGTCAGGTGCCAATCTGTGTCTACATCTACACAAATGAAGGACTCACTCAGTGTGGTTTTTGTAACATGATCCAACTGCTTGACAAGTTCTGATTATTTTCACTCACATTTATACATAGCTGAAAATGTGGGTTTCTGCTCTTTAAGAGGTAAATATTGATTTTTCCCACAAAAAAACAATCTGAAAGATGCTATAAACTTTCAATTTACATGGTCCTCAGTGTTTGCTTTTGTTAGCGCCTCTGTTGGATCCGTACACACATAAAAATACATCAAAGCGGAACACAGACATCTGATCTGGTAGATGTCATCCAACTGATGTCTGCTGGTTCTATTTACAGAGTAGACATCGTCAAAGTCATCATTTTTGCAACCATCAGACATGTTTGGCTTGATTGCAACAGCATGGCTTTTAAGTATTTCAAGTCTGTAGGGAGAGAAACACTGTAGTACTAACCAAGTTAATGTGGATTTTGACAGGTGTTTGGATCAGCACTGATGTTGGTCTAATGTTCTAAGTCTGATATTCTAGTGTTCTAAAATATTTTTTTCTCCACTTATGGTAAGTGACCAAATATGATGATTTCTTTCAGCTTTTTCCCTTCCAGGGTCGTCACCGTGAATCCAATTCACATATTTGATTTGCAGGAGATTTTATGTCAGATGCCCTTCCTAACACAACCCACTGAACGTTCATCCCAGGAATTGAACCCGGCTCCCCTATGCACCAGCCTGGTGCCTTACCAACTGAGCTATCCAGCCGGGGAAAGGAACCAAATATAGTAACTTCATTGACCTTTATTTTCTACATAACAACAAAGATGTTTTAAAATATTCACAAAACTACTAGTGTCTTATGTGTTAGCAAAGAAGACAGAGCAGAGAGATGCAGACCCTCGTACACACGCTATTTTTTCATTTTTAATGCTCAAAATTGACAATGATTAATAATCCACACAATATGCTTATGTGCTGTATTTATTCGTGTCATATAACTTTGGATTTAGAATATAGTACCAAGTGGCTGTATTGTATGACACATTGTATGCAATTTGTCAGGATTTATGCACAAGGAAACTTAAACAAAATGCAAAAATAAATAAATGCAATTTCCTTCTACAGTTGCTTTAATATTGGTTGCAATTTTATAAAGGTTACACCATCTCAAGATCAATAAGGAGAAAAATAATACATTTAACAAATGCTATAAAGAATGGAATGGATTTCTGTTGCTGCTGAAAATAATTCTGGAGGAAACCAGCCTTCTAAGAGACAGACAGGAACATTACTGTTAAATATTTCATCTTCGTATCACTCTCCTGTGCCTGCTATGCCTATTTACACTGCTACGGAGATTAAATTCATTTAGGTAATACAGAAATCCCCATAAAATTACCGAAAACCTATTACATTAGCTAACCATGCAGACCCGATCAATGAAATCAAACTCGAATAACAATTTATTTATATGGTACATTAATTCATCCCTGGAGTTTATTCTTGCGTTTTGTCCCCATTTCTTAGCACATGACAATCTGCAAGAAGTTGAATAATGGAAAACTTTTAATGGAAGAAAACCATTAAGGCTTGGCAAAGAGCAATGGAGCTTTTTCTTTCTAAATATAACTTAATCGGCTAAATGGAGACGCTAAATTTCTCCTTAGATCCTCTACCAGAAAACATGCATATCATTTGTCATTTATTAAACGTCTGCCAAGACTGAGACTGTTGTTATTGCAAAGTGGTGGAAGGAAATATGCAATTTGCATTTATGGTGACACTGAAAGCTGAAACTAAAACACAGCACCATGAGAAGTAGATGCCAAGGGCTACATCATACAGTGATTTCTATAGAGACTTCCATTGGTGAACGGGGCATTACTGGACCAGTAATCAAGCAAACTATCTGAATAGGAACAATAATCGTAGGCAGTCACTGCATTTGGATCTTCTCTTGTGATGTATTCTCATAAGTGTGCGCCTGTGTGTGTGTGTTCATGGGTGTGTGTGTGTAAGGGTCTGCACATACTTCCATTTGTAATAGCACTTCTTGTTGTTTTTGACTATTATGTGAAATAATGAAATTCAGTCTTGAATAAAGTCATTACAGCTCTATTGTCGTTGTAATGAGATTTCCCATCCAATTATTACCGTCATATTGGATCATAAATAACATGTCCCCCCCTTGGTTTGGCTTATGAAGTTCCTGGCACCACTTGATCTGCATGTAATGTAGCCATAGCTAATGAACACATCAGCTCCAGCTTCACTCACATTAGTGTCATATGTCCACGAATGCTGCACTTGGAGATTTTCTGCTTCTGCTGCCAGTCTCTGTAAGAAAAGACAGAGAAAGTGGAGATACATCCTCATTAGACATCATTAAACTTATTAATGGTGACTACCATGAAAACATGGCAGACAGTGAAATTGCAAAGTTATTCCTTGATTTCATGACATGTAACTCACACCACTAACACACAGTGAGTTCTAGGGAAAATACCTCATTTCATTTCAGTATCTGCATGAAATAGGACTCGCTGTGACACAATGTTACACTAAAATTAGACACCTTCCTATTCCATCTTTTCCCAGATCTAGTCCTAATGACTAGGTTAATGGGTTTATAATGGGCTCAGCTTTTAATCTGCACCTGATCCAAAAACACATTGTACTATTAATTTCCCTAGGGAAATATCAAATCCATTAGACTCAGAGCCGTCATCTCACTAAGATACCGCTGAATCTACCACACACACACACACACACACACACACACAATGGCACTTTGAGGAGAAAAGACTTTCCAAATGCCTCTGATCTCTTTAAAATAGTCTCTGACTGTTGGAGGAGACAGAAATAGAGATGAAGAAGCAAAAATGAATAAAAGCATGTGGACCAGTGGATGTTTGTATGAAATAAATATGACAGACTTTAATACTGGTGTTGGTGTCCATTTGGTTCGGGTGTGTAAGGGTTAATTCTACCAACTGTGCTACCGACCGTTCTACCATCATGATGCTAACGATGGAGCTGTGGCGTGGGTGCTAGCGGTGCGTCCGGCAGTGAAGGACTCCTGGTACAGGACTCAACTGGACTCTTTGGTTTTTTGGTTGGTTTTCTACTGGTGGGAGCGGACTGAAGAAGGGGGGGAGGGGGGGACTGGAGATGCGTGTGAGTGAGTTACGGTGATCAGTTGCGGCTAGGAACGATGGTTAGCAGTTAGCAGCTAAAGCGCTATGCTAACGGTAGCCTGCAATGACAGTCACTACGTCTCTCAGCTCCTCGTTATCGTTATCAGCTCCGGGACTTCAATCATGTTTACTGTATATATTGTCTATGTTGTGCAAGAATTTCAATTTTGTCAATTATCTGCTCTGCTCTTTGTTTTCTACTCTGTGCTGCTGCTTTATGACATGTCGTTGCCAGATCATTGGTCTGTGCAATGACAAAAATAAAAGAAATCTGAATCTGAATAAATCACACAATCAAACACCGACATCATAACTACACATGAGGAAAAGATGGTGCTGGAAAGAAATGTGCACAGACACAACAAAGGCACCTTCACACTCTAGGAACCTGTGGAGTTCCTAGAACCTTTTTTCATCCATTCCCGCAGCATCACAAGTATGAAGGTTTATTTTCATTCATAGATTTACTATAATTATTTACTATATTTTAATGTGTGCATTAAAAAAACAGAAAAAATAGAATCAATATAATCAACAAAAGTTGTGTGTGTTGATGTAAATGTTCTGCACCAGTGAGAGACTGAGAAGGTCCTGGTGTGAATGTGTTTGTGTTTATTAATAATGTCAATACACTCTGAAGCTGGAGTCCATTCAAGTTCAAGTTCAAGTACAAACACACCCTCATGACACATTAATACACAATGATATTAAAATATATATATTCTTCTTCCGGGGTGGGGGGTGGTAACATAACATAAACACTGGACTAAAGACATGACAGAGTGAGTTTAAGTCTGACAGTACATCAGCTGACTCTGACTGGCCAATCAGGACTCTGTGTGTGTGTGTGTGTGTACCTTGGTGCCACTATAGAAGTCGTCCTGGATGGCAGCGTTCATGAAGGTCTCCTGCAGGTGGACGCTGGTGTCTATTCCTCCCGGCAGCACCAGTTTTCCAGACGCGTCGATGACTTTGGCTCCACCAGGAATCATCAACTCCTTCCCAACCTAGAAAACACACACACACACACACACACACACTCCTGTGAACTCGGCGTCATGTGTATTATGTGCTCGTCTTCACCAGTGTGTGGATTGTGAGTCAGGTTCTCCATTTATAAAATAACTCTCACAAAATAAAAATATTATTCCTTTTTATGAGTGATGGAATATTTATATATATATATATATATATATATACTCTGATACTGGAACATATGTTTAATTACCACCATTATTACCAGTTATGCCTAATGTCACTGATTTGTATCATAGTTATTGTGTTATTTTTTAGATTGTTTTATTTTTAGTTTTCATTAGACAATATTACAGTTACATACACTTCAAGACAGCACACAATGACAGGATCAGAGACAACAGACAAAACAGAAACACACACAATGACAGGATCAGAGACAACAGACAAAACAGAAACACACACAATGACAGGATCAGAGACAACAGACAAAACACCCACACGCAATGACAGGATCAGAGACAACAGACAAAACACACACAAGGAGCACAAAAAAACACAAGATGGGTACAGTGCCAAAAAACACACACACACATAAATCAGTGTAGTGCATGAGTCCCATAGAGACATATGTTGACCTCTGACCTCCTCAGTTCTACAAGCCCTGCTGGGGTATATAGAGCTGAACCAATGAGTGTGTATTTGTGTGTTGTTCAGATCAGTTTGTCATCTTTACCGGTGTTGAATGTAACACCCACAGATGTCTCTCATACACACAATAAAGTCTTTTCAAGAAGTACTCTTTGTCAGATTTGATGTTTCAATAGTTCATTGATTAGTTAATTATTGCTAATTAATTAATTCAGTCATTGGTGATCTTATTGAAATAAACCACCATTGAATAAAACAATGTGAATAAAAGTGAGTTTGTGGAACAGAGGCGTGACCTTTCATCACTTCCACTGATGCTTATTTCCATGGCAACAGTCGGCGCTCTAAATATAGCAGCGTGGCGTTAACGGAGTATGTGATTGTCTGTGCAGTGACTGGCGCTGACAGCTGCGTATGTCTGTGCACATGGAGACACACACACACACACACAGTGAGGTGTGTGTGTGACATACACATACACAGCCCAACGTATGTGTGTAAGTGTATGTCTGCACTTGGAGACACACACGTTGGGGTGTGTGTATTTCTGTGTACATGCAGACACACACACACACAGAGCTGGGTGTGTTTGAGTGTCAAAGTGGGCGTGGTCTAGATGTGTGGACGTGGTCGAGAGGTGTGGCCGTGGCCTACAGGTATGGGCGTGGTCTAGATGTGTGGACGTGGTCGAGAGGTGTGGCCGTGGCTTATAGTTATGGGCGTGGTCTAGATGTATGGGCGTGGTCTAGAGATATGGGCATGGCCTACAGTTGTGGGTGTGACCTAGAATTATGGGCGTGGTCTAGAGGTATGGGCGTGGGCTAGAGGTATGGGCGTGGTCTAGAGGTATGGGCGTGGCCTAGAGGTATGGGCGTGGTCTGGTACCTGCTGGATGATGCCGTTCTCGATGTAGACGTCGGCCTCTTGGGTGAAGTCGTCGTTGACTACTTTGCCTCCTTTGATGAGGATGCGCATGGACCCCACGTTGGTCGCCATCGTCCTGGAGACGAAACACACCGTGACACTGGGTTAAAGTAAAGCTTCTCAATGTCTGTGTGTGTGTGTGTGTGTTGTGTTGTAGTGTATGTGTGTACATGTACTTGTATCCTGCTCTTGTGCATGTGAAGTGCCTGTTGTTGATGAGGATCCCAGTATTCCCAGTATTCCCAGTATTCCCAGTATTCCCAGTATTCCCAGTATGGTAGGAGCTGATACATTAAATATGGTTGTTGTTCAGAGTTGTGCATGTCATTAACCTCATTTCAGTGTTTTTAAGCACGTCACAAAGCCAACGTCCCATTGGTCGCTGCAGGAGTGTGTGTCTGCAGATAAGGAGCACCTCAGGGCGCTGACTCTGGCAGTGCAGCACATTTGGCATCCCTCTCACATATTTACAAACACCTCTTATGCAGAGATTAGCTGATTTAGATTAGCATATTTTATAATGACTTCAATGGGGGTTACTAAGGAGTTGCTAAGGAGTTATTAAGGGGTTTCTAAGGCATTATTAAGGGGTTGCTAAGGGGTTAAGGGGTTGCTAAGGAGTTATTAAGGGGTTTCTAAGGCATTATTAAGGGGTTGCTAAGGGGTTAGGGGTTGCTAAGGGGTTATTAAGGGGTTTCTAAGGCGTTATTAAGGGGTTGCTCAGCATTTTTGTCCACATCAGCTGTTATTTGTCATTATTATTTGTTTTTGTCATTGTACTCATTTTATGATTTTTTTGGTTCTTCGTATTGTTTCTATTGTCTGTTGTCTGTGATCCTGTGTGTTGTGAATATTGTTTTGTAACGTATACTGCATATTATTAGAATGCATATTATTAGAATGCATATTATGATCCAAACACAGATGGTGTCATGTCTGTATTCACTGTAACTGCAGGTTTCAGGAAGTCACATTGAAGAGTTTTTAAGACCTTTTTTAACATCTGACAATCTGTAAATCAATATGAAACAGTGCATGTAGCCCCTCCCCCATAACCCAACCAATATGAAACAGTGCACGTAGCCCCTCCCCCCACAACCCAACCAATATGAAACAGTGCATGTAGCCCCTCCCCCTGCCGTTGGTTCTGCTCCGTTGTGTTCAAATGCAGTATTTACTCATTTTCCAGACTCTTTCCACATATTTCACTGTAGAATTAAATAAAATACACTGACATTGTGTTTATTGTGTTTGTGTCATTTTTCAGACCTTTGAAAGGAGGATTTAAGGACTAATTGTCATTTTAAGGATAATTAAGGCCTTCATTTTTGAACAAACAAGATTTCAGACTTTTGAAGACTTTTGAAGACTTTTTAAGGACCGGTGGACACTCGGTGTTTCTTCATGTAACACACAGTGTGTAGTTGTGGTTGTGTGTCCTGTATTAGTATTCCTGACCATGCCACAACATGCCAGTGTCTGTGTGTGTGTGTGTGTGTGTGTAGTTCCTGTCTCCTGGGAGACCAGCCTATTATTCTGTCCGTGAGGCGTTCAGGGCCCTGCTCTGCATTCTGTCGACCCCCCCCCCCACACACACACACACACAATATTTAGGGTGTTATCTCTGACTTTCTATATAATCCTCCACTTCTACTTCTCCATCAGTCATCTCATCTTCTTCTCCGTGACCTTTGACCTTTACCAAGCCTTCTTCTCACCTCCGTATTTCAGTGCATGGATCCTCTCCTCCCTCTCTCCTCTCCTCCCTCTCTCCTCTCCTCCCCCTCTCTGTTCTCCTCCCTCTCTCCTCTCCTCCCCCTTTCTCCTCTCCTCTCCCTCTCCTCCCTCTTTCTCTCCTCTCCTCCCTCTCTCTCCTCCCTCTCTGTTCTCCTCCCTCTTTCTCCTCTCCTCCCTCTCTCCTCTCTCTGTTCTCTTCCCTCTCTCTCCTCTCCTCCCTCTCTCTGTTCTCTTCCCTCTCTCTCTGTTCTCTCCTCCCTCTCTCTCCTCTCCTCCCTCTCTGTTCTCCTCCATCTTTGACTTGATTGTGTTTGACTGTGTGGTCATTGTGTCCCTCATCACACACATTGCACACACTCATCCATGCAGAACACACTCACAACACACAGAACACACACAGAACACACTCACAACACACACAGAACACACACAGAACACACTCACAACACACAGAACACACACAGAACACACTCACAACACACACAGAAGACACTCACAACACACACAGAACACACACAGAACACACTTACAACACACACAGAAGACACTCACAACACACACAGAACACACACAGAAGACACTCACAACACACACAGAACACACACAGAAGACACTCACAACACACACAGAACACACACAGAACACACTCAGAGTGTATTCAGTCTCATGTATCCTAGAGTCACTGTGAACACACAGACCTCCATTCTGTCACACACACTTCCTGTACTCTGTACACACACATGTGAGAGGAGTGTGTGTGAAGGTGGAACAGCACCAGATTAACTCACCACAACTGTTGACTGCAACCAAATCTGGATTGAAGGGGGCGTGGTCTAATGCCTCACATTTGTGTATGTGTGTGTACCAGTGTGTATCTGGACTCCTGTGTGTACGTGTGTGTACAAGTGTGTATCTGGACTCGTGTGTACGCGTGTGTATCTGGACTCATGTGTGTATGTGTGTGTACATGTGTGTATCTGGACTCGTCTGTACGTGTGTGTACATGTGTGTATCTGGACTCGTGTGTACATATGTGTACATGTGTGTATCTGGACTCATGTGTGTAGGTGTGTGTACGTGTGTGTAAGTGGCAAGGAAGGAGTGGACAGCTGCTGACCTGAGATCTGTGTCCCACTGATACACAACATACATCACACACACAAACATACACACAGACATACACACATAGAGACATACACACAAACACAGAGACACACATTGAGAAACACAACATACATTACACACACAAAGATACACACACACATACAGACACACACATACAGACATACACACAAACACAGAGACACACATACAGACACACACACATACAGACACACACATACAGACATACACACAAACACAGAGACACACATTGAGAGACACAACATACATCACACACACAAACATACACACAGACACGCACATACACACGTACACACAAACACAGAGGCACACATTGAGAAACACACATGCAAACACATACACACACACACACACACACACACAGTGGTGATTGTAGAGTCCATGGAGGTTCATGGATGAATGAGCCATTAGTCAATCACAAACACACAATAATAACCACAACAAGAACTGGGACATCAGTGTGTGGATCAGGTCATCATCATCATCATCATCATCATCATCATCATCACCATCCTCATCACCATCATCATCCTCATCATCACCATCCTCATCATCATCATCACCATCATCATCATCCGCATCATCACCATCACCATCACCATCATCATCACCATCACCATCACCATCCTCATCACCATCACCATCATCATCCTCATCATCATCATCATCGTCATCACCATCATCAACATCATCCTCCTCATCATCATCACCATCACCATCATCATCACCATCCTCATCATCATCCTCAGTGTCTATTCACTGAATCATCTGCAAATTGTCTGACTTTATGTAGGAATCAAATACACTCTCATTTCTTGTTGTAATATTGTTTCATTGGTATTTATCATTAGACAATATTACAGTAAAACACACACACTACAAGACACACACACACACACACACACAATGACATGATCAGAGACAACAGACAAAACACACACACAATGACAGGATCATAGACAACAGACAAAACACACACAATGACATGATCAGAGACAACAGACAAAACACACACACAATGACAGGATCAAAGACAACAGACAACACACACACAATGACAGAATCAGAGACAACAGACAAAACACACACACAAACAGCACAAAAACACAAAATGGGTAAAAATGACAAAAGACAAAAAAAATCAATATCAAAAAACATACCTGACACATGATGCAGTACACAACTAGTACTGTAGTACTATCAGTACACAACTAGTGCTGTAGTACTATCAGTACATTTACTGTTTATTCAGCTGTTGAAGACAAAATTATACTCCCTTTAAAAAGTGCATGTGCTTTTATTACAAAACAGGAAAAGGGTGTGTATTAAAGGTGTGTGTTAAAGGCATGTATTAAAGTTGTGTATTAAAGGTGTGTGATAAAGGTGTGTATTAAAGGTGTGTATTAAAGGTGTGTATTAAAGGCGTGTATTAAAGATGTATATTAAAGCTGTGTGTTAAAGGTGTGTATTAAACCTGTGTATTAAAAATGTGTTTTAAAGGTGTGTATTAAAGGTGTGTATTCAGCTGCTGCTCCAGTGTGTGTGCAGAGTCAAAAAGTGTACACACACAACACGATGTCTAGTTGTGTTAATGTCTAGTTGTGTTAATGTCTAGTTGTGTTAATGTCTAGTTGTGTTAATGTCCTCCAGTAGGAGGTGTGATGTGTGTGTGTGTGTGTGGGGGGGGGGTGTTTATAGACAGACAGATAGATAGACAGACAGACAGACAGATAGATAGATGGATACATGATGGATGGATGATGGGTGGATGGATGATGATGGATGATGAGTGGATGATGAGTGGATGATGGGTGGATGATGGATGGACGATGGATGGACGGTAGGTGGATGGATGGTGAGTGGATGATGGATGGTAGGTGGGTGGATGGATGATGGTGAGTGGATGATGGATGGATGATGGGTGGATGGATGATGGTGAGTGGATGATGGATGGATGGATGGATGGATGGGTGGATGGATGGATGGATGGATGATGGATGGATGGATACAGTGGACAGATGTTCTCTAATGACTCTCTCTAATAGTTCTTCATTAAACTGGTGTTGATCAGGTCTCTCACTTAAACCTGACTGAACCAGACGCTGATGACATCATCAGAGCTGCAGATGACATCATCAGAGCTGCAGATGACATCATCAGAGCTGCAGACGTGGACAGATGTGCAGAGGGCCCTTAACATGGAGAGAGAGAGAGAGTGCGTGTGTGTGGTGTTTCCTCTACACTTGTGTGTGTGTGTGTGTGTGTGTGTGTGTGTGTGTGTGTGTGTGTGTGTGTGTGTGTGTGTGTGTGTGTGT
>JAPTHA010176484.1:0-14035 GCA_029814585.1 Gymnapogon annona | reverse complement strand
GAGGATGGCGGGGGGGGTGATGCTGAGAGTGGGAGAAATTGAATGAGGAGGTACAGAGCTCAAACTCGGAGGATACTCCACAACAAAAGTTTCCTCAGCAAATCCAGCCCGTGGAAGTACTGGAGTGGCTCCTCTCCTCTTCTCCACGCATGGCTGCTTAGCTGCTGAACGTTCAACTCGTGCATAAGAAAAAAAAAAGTTCTGTCGGCGGAGGCAGAGGGGAGTCTGCGCTTCTTCAAAGATGGACAATTTAATAAGGACGAGAACGCGCAGGAGAATAGCGCTCTTATTCTACATCCTGCTCCATGTCACGACGACAAACGCTGGTAAAGTATCGATGGCAGAGCATTTACAGTCAAATAACTACGCGCGCGGGGGGGTGGAGGATGAAATTAAACATGTGGGTCAAAGAAAATGAAGAAATCGAGAAGTAAAAAAAAATAAATAAAAATTGTGTTTCATATTGGAGCCACCGGGGAACTTTGCAAATGACACTTCCACTCAGTTTTCATTAAGTTGTCCAGACACCTCTGGTCATCACTTGGCCTTCAGCAAATACCAGGTTATTAACCCAAAAACAATATCAACCCGAGCTCTATGGTGTATTTTGTTGGGTATATTTTGCATTCTCAAGTCTGTTATCTTTGCTTTGAACCTGGATGCTGCTCTTGCTGCTGTTCCTACTTGCCCCAACAGAATCTATTCACAGAATTGTATGCAGACTTCCAATAGACATGCAGAAGTTTTGGCAAAAAAAGCCACCCCCCCCCTCCTACCCACGACGTGGATTCATGCAACTGTTTTGTGTGCAGCTCGTATTCATGCATGTTAATTATCCGCGTCGCTGCACAAAGGAGCACACTTTTTTTGTTGTTGTTGACGTTTTGTTTAGATTGATGCTACATTTACGTGACTCCGGTGTTGCATTTTAATGAAACCATCCGAGAGGTTGTTTTGTTGGTAATGAAGTGCAGGCGTGCACGCGCTCAAGGTGTGCCGATGCAAGGTTTTGGGAGACGACAGCCAGGATGATGCATGATGTCATGTTGGAGTTTGCTTGTGACCAGCCTCGGTTTACCGTGAAAAGGTTTAACGTTGGTTTGAGAAAGAGGTGAATGGCTGAACACTGGCCGAGTTGAGTAGATTAAAATTCCTGTCATGGATCTGTTCAGCCTGCCCTCTGCACACACAGGTCTGCAGTGAAGGCGCTTAGCACTAACACTCTTACTGCTTTAGGTGTAATTATTTTGGCACACTCAACTATTTTACGCATTTTAATGAAGGCAGCTATTTCAGGTCAGTGTTTCAGACTGCTGAAGCTGAAGCTCTGCTCTCTGTACCGGTTTTGTGTTCTTTGTGCTCTTTGTGGTTTTTTTTGTTGTTTTGTCTGTTGTCTCTGATCCCGTCATTGTGTGTGGTGAATGTCATCTTGTAGTATATGAATGTAACTGTAATATTGTCTAATGAAAAATCCAAAATAAAATAATATAAAAAACACCACAGATCTATACTGGCAAATCTGTGTCTGTTTTGAATATAAAGCTATTTTAAAAATGAATTGCATGTATAAAAACCACACCCTCTTCTTTGCCTGTCACTGTAAGTGCTGCAGCTCATTGTGCTTATTCAGCTGTATGCATGTTTTTGACCATCACCGTCTGTCACCTACACAGCCCTGTATGCCCTGCGGCCAGGTCCTAAGTGTCTTTTACTGGTTGCACACAATTTCCTTGCAGGTGCTTGTTGTTTAGCGACTCCCTGGTGGATTGACATGTCTCGACAACAGGAGTTAGCCCTGTGGGCATCACAAGGGCTTAAAGATGTCACATCTTCAGTAATGACTTTCCACATGCACCCACTTTACGGGCTGGCAGGATATGTTGGAATCCGCTGGCTGAAAATAAAGTGATGGCGTTAGGAACCGAGCCAACTGGCATAATCGCTTTCAAGTGACACGGTGGCTTTGGTGGACGCTGCTCTCTAATGAGGGCTTGTGAAGCCAGGGGCTGAGTTGATTTAAAAGTGCACGGGACATATGTTGGTGCTGATATGGCAGCCGTAGATACTTGCATATGGTAGATAATGTGTTTTGTCTCCCGGTCTGCGAATGTTAGTGTGCATGTGTGTGTTCTACAGTGCAAGAATGTTTTCCCATATGCCTTCTGTGTGTGTTCGAGAGAGATGAGAGAGGACTTTGTAGTCATGTTTGCTGACAGGAAGTGAGACATTCTTGCACACGTCCACAGTTCATTTCAGTTACAATCCTCTGTTCTTTTGCCTCGACACATTTTTGTTAAGTTTTCTCTCTTTTTTTCGTTCCATTCAAAGGCCTGGGAATAGTGAGTGTTTGGTTTTTTTTAGTTTATATGCCTTATCACTTCATTTACATCATCTCCCTCTTCTTACCCCCTACCTTATCCCTATCTGTTTCAGTGAGTGACAGAGGGAAAATCGTGCATGTACAACCCCCTCAGTACTTGCCGTTTGATCCAGTATCTTTGCCAATCCTATACTAGACTCCCAAAGGAGGATGGCAAGCCTTGTTCCTCTTTGATTCAGGAACAAATTAGCAGCCAATGAAAACAAATGAAAAAGGCAGCTGAATTTATAGAACAGGAATAGAAGGATTTTTGCCTGTTAGAGCTCTGGTGTCGTCTTTGTTGTCTCGTGAGTTTGCATTTCTCTAATAGGACCATTCAGCACCAGTGCTGTCTTAGCGACAATGTCAAGCTGCTGATCATGTCAGTGAATCAACTGGAGCGGCGTTTGATGAGGGAAAAACCGTTTGACACCTACCCAAGTCTTTAATATGTAAAAGTGATGCTGGAACACATCATGGCGCCACGCTGTATAGTACACAACACACACATCTGGCTTCCAGAAATGTAGCTATACACTCTCCCCTTTAGGGTTTTCTGATCAGAGGCGTTTTTTTAAAAGTAGATTTCTATGGAAGATGCTTCCTCTCTTCATGTCTTCTAATGAGCAGACATGAATAGGGGACGTCTTCTCTTTAGAGTGTCTCTTTACTTGTCACCTGTCTCTTTATCATAGTTTATGAGCTTTTAAATAGTTGTACCACAGTCACATGAGCATGTGCTTGTATTATTTGAGGTCAGGGTTGCATGTTTTGACTCCAACAGCTACTTGTAGACCTCCATATGTTGGCATTTTAAGTGCGATTTTTTTTCTCAAAGTCCCAAACTGACACATAACACACCAATGAACTAAACACCACGTCTAATGTATGCACTACAATTGCATACATTTAACACTCCTTAAATAAGCCTCAGTATATGTTGTATGTTGTGTTTGAGAGATACCTTGAGGTTTCATCCGAAATTGGCTGGGTTACATGTAACAACACCATATTTGTGTGTAATCTATGCCTGAGGCGTGTCTGACCTCCATAACTATTGCATCTGCGGTGTTTATGTATTTGTGGTGTTTTCATGACAACAATATCAGCTTCACAAGGACAAAAAAAATAATCTACGCGAATTCTAAAGTTTCTACTCGCTCTGTCCTTTAACTGTGGTTATTATACATTGTCTTCTCAATGTTAAAAACCAATGTTCAGTATACAGCTGCGAGGTTAGAGGATTGATTTGAAGCAAAAAAAAACAAACCCAAAAAAATAATGTTCTCACTAGTATAGAGAGATAGATTTGGGTTAGTGTGTGTGTGTGTGTGTGCGTGTGTGTGTGTGTGGAGTGCTTGCCCAGTGTGGGGGCCTTGAGGGCAGGTGTTTTCTCAATGGGCCAAGCAGCTCTTGGCCCGTTGGCCCATCATACTGTGAACAAACATGAGCAGAACAAACTGTGGAGAAGGAAGAATTTGTAGCTGATGTAAATTGGAAAGAAGCATGTAACTAGATTCTACCCGACTCTGGCAGCTTTCATTTAGAAAATTATAAGTCACATTGACCACAGTGACCGTGATTAGTCTGTGCAGTGTTGACAAATGAGTTTAGTGTCGTTTAGAGAGAGGTTTTGTCAAGTGCAGAGGTTGAAAACGCTGCTGAGTTTTTTTCCCTCCGTGGGTGTTGCAAATCAGTTTGATGTAAACAGTGTGTGTGCGCCTGTTGCTTGGTTGGAGTTTTGTGATGGTGTGTTGCCAATGTATAAATCTTATTTGTCTGTTTGAGTTTGCATTTTCATCAGTTCATGGCAACTCGGGCCCTGCTTTCGTTCACGTATGACAGTGACCCAGACAAAGGGTCACACCCACAGTTAATTGGATTTGGAAAATTTGTCACGATGCCTGGGAGAATCTGTGTTTGGATTTACGCAACTGCTTAATCTGTTGCCGGCTTTTTAATTTAGTCATCAGGATATAGTGAGTCATAATGAAAAAGGCTATCTGAAGAAACGCTTTCTCAACAGCAGCTTCAGTGGAGGTAAATGGACGATGATACTTCTAATAGAGGATATTTATGGCTGATACATGTTAAGACGATGTTCACTCATTGTCGTGTTATTCATTATAACATGCACAAATGCCTCCATGCAGTAATCCAAAGTTCAAATGTCAGTCTTTCTCCTCTTGTAATCTCGAGGTGTGGTCCGATATACTATGGGAAAATCTCATTGCCCGAGATTAATTTTGGCTTCATTTCTTGTTAAAATTCCCCCAGCTCCCATGTGCAATAGTTTTTGACAGTGTAGTACTGTGTGCGTGAGTGGTATTCTCAGGCTGGACTGGGAGTGTAGGTGGTGTGAGTCATGAAGAATGTCTTCAGAGGCATTTGCTCTAGAAACACAGAGAACACATTATGTCCATGTATGACTGAAGTGGTGCTGAGTTTGGCTGCAGGGCATGGAGAGATTGTGTTGAGTGTCACAGAGCCACATAAGATGCACAGATGTGGACTGTTTGGTGACATTTCTAAGGGAGAAGACATCATCTTTGAGATGGAAAGGGTGTTGGTCGACTGTTCCATAAGGAAAACTGATGGAACTACTACAAGGAAAGGGAAAAGCAATACATCTGTTATATACGTGTCTGGATTTTTGTGTCTGTTGCAATAATCATTAACAATTGTGAATTTTTACTTGCAGCTTTTGACAGATGTGAGACTTACCACTGACACATGTTTGTGATTACTTGACGTTATTATTTGGCCATGTGAGTCAGCTGTCCTTGGAGATTATATGTTGCTATTTCAAACGCATTCAGGCTCATGTTTAGGCAAACAAAATAACCAGTAGTTAGGATGTAATGTCAGTCTGTTGCTTTGTCAAAGTATTCATAGAGATCTCTTTTGACAGTCTGTTCCATGGAGTATTTTGCCGGTAAGGTAAGGACACATGATGACTACGAAGCCTAATGAGATGCAAGCAAAGCCTCCTCAGACAATAAGAGTTTTAGGACAGGTAATGCTCCAAGGTAAAGCTAAGAATTGGCACAAGTCAAGGTGTCATGAATGGATCCAGAGTCTCGTATAAATAACTTTCTTTTATTGATTGCTGCTGCATGGATCCAAACTTCATGCGGCTGTCTGCCACTAGCCTGGGGTTTCTCCTTGATGCCAAAGTCAGTCATAGTTGTAATCGTGTGTTGAAATATTCACTGTTTTCACAAATCCTGCTGAAATGTTTTGGGGTAATTGTTGTCATTGGTTTGTTTCTATTTCTGTAAAAGTTGTCAGAGGTTTGTAACAACTTAAGTCCAATGCAAGTCTGTTCCCACGTCCTCTATAGGTCCTTGCCAAAATGCTCCCTCGACAGTTTATTTTGCACACTTGGGTGTGGGATGCCTGTTATCCGCTACATGTTTAACTGACAGACATTGTGAAAGCATTTTCTTTTCTTGGAGGAATTTCTGTTAGTTGAGTCAAATTTCTCCCTGTGGCATTGTTGCACACTGTGGCTGTTGAACATAGAGCAACACAGGTCAACTCCGGTCAGAGCCGGAACATGTTCAGAACTGGCAAAGAGCTTTATAGTGTGTTTAACTCTCAAAGCGACCAATGTAGGGATCGTCTTTAGAAGATTTAATAGTTGTGGTATCAATGCTTCTTGTTCATTTGGAGTACATTTTATCAGGTGCTGTTCTAGATGGAATCCAGGAATCCATTTTAATTAGATGCATGTTGCTTCAATTTAGAACATTATTCAGACTGTTCCAAATTTGACTTCCTTATGACCCATGCATGGGAGACAGAGAGAAAGAGGGGGAAAAAAGTTAACTGAATTTTGACCTGAAAATAAAACACAAACTTTCAACTTTGTCACCTTATAGGAAATTCATTTGCAGTCACGAATCACACAAAGCCAACGCAGGACTAAAAAAGGCTCACTACGGATCAGACGTCCACAGAGTTTGCGGCTGTCCAATTAAATACAAACATTAAGGATTAAAATCCAGACATGATGTAAAGTGCTTTATGAGAAATACAACATTTAATTGAGGATTAGCTACTATGATGAACCAATCTGACATAGCACTTCTTCTTTTTTTTAACTCTGAAATACCAGCTTTAACACAGCATATATAAACTCAATAACTCCTACAGCTCAGCTAAATATTTTGGTGATGTCCTTCAAGTAAATAGAGTATTTGTTGTATCCCACTCACTTGCAGCAATATTATGTGACCCTGTATGTGAGGGTAGTGTGTCATGTCTAAAGGACAAGATGTCTAGTCAGTCAATACGTTAAAGTATATGTGTGCTGTTTCTAAAAGTATGTTTCCAATCAAAAGTAGGATCAGTGTTTTTTTTTTTTTTTTTATCCTTGATCCAAGTGTAGATGACTGAACTGTGACCTTTTCAACTCCATACACTTATTCCTTGGCATTTAGTTCTCGGTTCACTGTCTTGTTGACTTGAGTACATTTGAAACTAATCCATAATGACTGTGTGTGTGGGTGAACATGTATTAGTATTACTTTTAAATGTAAGAGTTTGAGGCATCTGCTGTTAGAATCCAGCAAATGCTGGAATTATTTAATTGAGACCAGCAGTTATGTATACATGTATGAATTGAAATTTAAGCCCAAAGGTATTAAATACCTTCAGATCTGCACCTAATGTTTCCCATTGTTGGTGCCTGGCTGTAATACACAGCTTAACCTATTTACAGCCTTGTTGCCATGCTCGGGGACTAGGAGGGTGAGTGCTCAAAGCTGCTTGGAATAAATGGTCCCTGCTATGCAAATAAATATTGCTGTAAAATGTAACATGGTGTTTTTCTGCGAGCAATGTCTGGGCAACGGTAAAGTCTTTCTACACGTTTAATTAACAAGGAGAATAAAAGGCGAGCTCAGTAGAGAGAGAGTTCCAGGAGGTAATTTGGGTTTAGGATCCTCATTTGAGATTCCTGGAATGCTAAGTGCTGAGTGGCCCTGATAGGACTCTCAGTAGCAGCTGGCGAGAGACTGCCCAGATCATGGCTAATGCTCACGGCAGCACTTTATCAGCAGAACATCTAATAATATGACCAGCAGACTGCAAATAAAGCACAAGTTCTGTGTAATGAGAAAGGACCACCGCTGGGAGAAACCTCACGTCTGAAAGAGAGAGAGAAGGGCGGGGGGTAACCGTTGCTGGGTTCCTTGCTAACAGGCATAATTTGATATGGTATATATTTGCATTAGAAAAATTCATTTAGCAAGTGATGAGATCAGCTTTGCTCATATATACAAGCTCTGGAAATCTCCTGGAACACAGAAAACTGCCTGTGCATTTTTTGTGCATAATTTCATCCTATTTGCATTTTCAGGAGAATAAGATTTGACTCTTTAAGATGTACTTGTTAGGGCACATGTATCAGCAGTGAAGAAAAATGAATCAGCGATGTTGTGATTTATGATGTGTTCCAGTGGTGATAAATGTGATGCAGACTCACTGTTGGTGTTGGGGCAGGGTGAACAGTGTGCAGGTGTCAGCTGTCAGGTGTGCTGCAGCAGGATTATGGGTTAGGCTGAGTACCTCCCCTATTGTATAATAACACCCACAGAAGCCTGGCCACCTGCCGCCACATCTCAGAGAAGCTCATCTCTTCCGACTCCCTGGAAGCAGGAAGCCTCGACACTTTAAAACCAGCTTCCAGTTCCACTAAGCCCGTCTCTTCAATGTAGTAACAACTAACACTTAACTGAGCCAGACAACAAAGTGCTGTCACTGCCAGAAATTAACTGTGAGACATGAATATGACATGAATAAAAGCGTGCATCTGTTCTCCACCATGCCTCCACCCTAGTATTATATAGTTTTATATTATAAAGCTTGCAATGCCGCACTTATGCAGAAGGTACAATAACAATGTCCTAAAAAACACAGAATGAGCCACAATTGACAATATTTTTCTTTCTTCTCCTTCTCAGCTGAGCCCATCAATGTACTTCAAGTGCTGGACCTGTCAGACAACATGGAGGGAGTGTCCCTGGAGGCGGGTTTGTGCACTAACAGGAAGGGAACGGAGGAGACAGACCTGGCCTACAAGATAGACAAAAAGATCCAACTTAGTGCACCCACCAAGCAACTCTTCCCTGGTAGTAGACCTACTGTTTTTCCCTCTAGACCAATGCTTCTTAATTATTATTTTCTACGTACCCCCTAGGATGATAAAAGGACCCCGCCCCAGCCACAACCATTAACAATGTCGTTTATCTGTATGTATGTACAGTATCTGTATGTAATAAGAGCCTTACAAGTAGCTCCATTGCTATAGTGTGGATTTGTTTTGGTACGTCATCTTCTATGATGCTAACTTACTCACTGGTTTACTGAAGTGGCATTCATAAAGTGGGATGATTGTTGGCAATATTTGTCACATTTATGCTGAAAAAAACTCAACTGTTTCATCAGCGTGATTGGGGTGTAATGTCTTTAAGTGACGCCTTCATTTATTTGGCTTCATACTGTCCCCTGCCAACATTTTTAGACCCTAAACCCACCAGTCTTTCTTCTTCTCCCACCCTAGTCACAGTGAATGTTTCCTGGTCTTAGCTTTTGGGAGACTTTGGTTAGTCTCATTATCTCCGTCTCTGTCTGCCTTTCTTTTCATCCCTGTTAAATATGCATGATCGGTGTAAAAAATATCTACATCATAGAGCTAATTCTCCCTGTATACAATATGACAATGAAAGCACCGCTGCCACCTACCTTAGTGGATGTGACATTTCATTTTATTCTAGTACAACAAAAAAAAGAATGTTCACACGTGGTCCCTCTGCATTCCATCGTGCCCCCACCCCACTATTTAAGAAGGACTGCACTAGACTAACCATGCAGCACAACTTGATAGAATACTTCAGGATTTCACAAAAAAATTGAAAAAAAAAAATCACTGTATAACGGAAGGTATCCGTGTTTGCAAGCTCTCTACACATTCATACATGTGCTTACTTCAGGCAGTAATTTTCATCGTTATCACCTTTACTCAGTCTCACTGCCTGCGTGTGATGCCATTATGCTATAAAATTGCCCACACCCTGCTGTGTTCCTTTGTGCATGACTCAGTAATGCATCTCATCTCTCCTCTACTCGTCTCTCCCCCTTCTAGATTCTACATTTCCTGAGAATTTCTCCCTGATGGCTACAGTACGAGCCAAAAAGGGCTCCCAGTTCTTCCTGCTTTCACTCTATGATGACCAAGGAGTGCAGCAGCTGGGGATTGAAATAGGCCGATCGCCCGTCTTCCTGTACGAGGATCAGCATGGACAGCCAGAGCCAGAATCATATCCCACCTTCAGGAAGATCGACACCGGCGATGGAAAGTGGGTAGTTCAGTTGGCAATAAAGTCGGGATCAGACCGTATTTCAAAAAATATCAAATCTCACAATCTGACCCATATTCGCATTAACCAACACCGTATCATTTACAGCATATGTAGTAATACTTTGCCAACCCTGGATTCCTAATCCAAGTTTCACATTTCTACAGTGTGATTCATATTTGTGCTTGACCTTGAGCTACCTTAAAATAAGTCAGACACTTGTGGGATACACGCTACAATGATTTAACCTCAAAAGAAGAAAATCCTTCATGATCTAAAAGTGTAGATCTTATTTGCTCATGGCTTCATGGCGGTGTGAGACAGCTCCCTAGACTGTAGATGTTTCAGGGCCTAAACTCAACGCTGACCTTGTCAACAGCACAGCGAACATAGATTTAGTGTCATAAAACCCATAATCATCGATGAACAACAAAATGAATATGTTCACACTCCAATGTCGTCTCTTCATTTATTCATGGACCAGACGTGTGTTCATTCTATCCTCAGAAGTCGGCAATCATGTGGATGGAAAAGGCCACATGAAGTCTTGATTATTGTTGCATAATAAATGTCATTTGTAGGTATGTTGTGTAAACTGTAAACTATTGTAGAAACGCAACAGAACTTATGCCTACGACCTGATCACAGCTGCGCTATATTCACCACAACGCACATTCTATTCTGCAAGATGCAGTAATGGGTGTGGCCTGAGGTCTACTAATCAGAAAACACCTATGTCACATAGTTCCAGTAGAGCTAAAAAAGACCCTGTCTGTGAGCAGTAGGGTTATAGGAACTGTGGTTCGGAGTTCCTATGCTGTAGGAATGCGTGAAAAAAAGTTCTAGGAACTGAAAAGGTTATAAGTGCAAAAGGTTTCCACAGTGGGAAAGTGCCATATGACTTTGTGTTTCAGTTTCACATGTTCCAAGTAGCTCTTTCCTCTCCATGCTGTATATGCTAATTAAGAAAAAAAGAAATCACAAACGGAGTTCGTATCCTTTTTTTTTTCTTTCAGATGGCACAGGATAGCCTATAGTGTGCAGGACAAGTCTGTGACCCTATACTTGGACTGTCAAGAGGTGGAGACCCTGGATCTGCTACGAGGGGACAACACAATAATCAGCACAGATGGTGTAACTGTGTTTGGGACGCGACTGCTGGACGAAGATGTGTTTGAAGTATGACCGTCTAAGACTTTATGACATATTTATCTCTAAGACACAACATAATAATAGCCATTCACATTAGTGTCAGGAGACATGCTAATCAGTCCATTTTTCATTTATTTTTGCC
Source organism: Gymnapogon annona (assembly GCA_029814585.1). Lineage (NCBI taxonomy): Eukaryota > Metazoa > Chordata > Actinopteri > Kurtiformes > Apogonidae > Gymnapogon > Gymnapogon annona. Next base: position 3,018 of record JAPTHA010176484.1, on the reverse strand, counting down.
TTAATTTGTTAACCCTCATCACACAATTAATTTGGAAATAGAAAGGATTTTCAAAATATATAAGATAATCCACACACATTGTATCTGCGAATGTACACCTGCATTGAACCATTTACAGTGTCAGTGAAGTGGTGGGATTAGCAGAATGTAAACTGTTTTTGATGCAGAGGAATTTCCCCCTTACTTTTAAAGCTCCTTAGCAAAAAGATTTAAAGAAAAATCATGGTTCAAAAGGCTATGGGGTGACAGGGGTCCTCTGTCAATCAAGTGCAGCAGGAACAAAGCAGTGCAGGGGAAAATAAGTGAGAGGGAATGGGGCAGAAGGAATATGTTGTTCAGACATGCCTGGCGTCATGTTTTCACAAGGACAAAAAATAACAGATTTTGTTTTTAGATTAGTCAGTATAGACCTGTCATGCTTCTTAAACCTTCATTTGTTGATTTTTCATTAAACAATATCACAGTTACATTTACACAAATGACATTCCCAACCCACAATGACACGGTCAGTGACAACATACAACCCCCCCCCCAAAAGAATAATAAAAAAAAACCCCCAACACATCACATAAGAAACACAAAACAGGTACAGTGACCAAAAAATCCCCCAAAAACATAAATAAGTGACCTGCATGAGACACAGAGAGACATATGTTGACCTCTGACCTTCTGAGTCCTACAAGCCCCGCTCAGGTATATAGAGCTGAACCAATGTGGCGTGCTGGTAAATCTTCCACGTAGTTTATAAATGGTTCCATATCTCGTAGTGCATCCTACTTCTTTTTTTTTTAATGCAGTATGTTATTTTCTCCAGGTTCACACAACTGTCGACTTCTTCTGACCACATTTTGATTGGAAGGGGTACGGGGTCTCATTTCCATTTTCTAGATCTACATCTGTTATGTTAACAATATGTGGATATCAACAAATCTGCCCGGTACAGTTTGGTCAGGTCCTGTGCCAGAGCGAGGCTTATTCAGCTTGTCTTCTTTCTTTTGCAGAGATCTTTATTGTTGTAAGTTCTGTGTTGCCTCCTATGAGAATATGTGGCGGTTGCTCCATTGCTATTCCCAATAAGTCTCGGCTTTAAATCTGTTGCCCACACCATCTAATAGAGATCAGCTCCAGCCCCTTCCCCTGCTGTATCCTCAGGGCTCTGTTCTTGTGCAGCAGTGGAGCATGAAAGCAAGGCAGTTACAGAGTTACACGATATAGTCAAGCTCCGAGAAACTGCCATCTTTCTAACTCTCTGTCTTTTGGCGTCCCAGAGCACCTTGTAGTCCTCAAACGGAATACAGTAACACTTGAGGAAAATAGTGGGGAGGGATGAGTTGTTATTGCTCCCCTTTGGCCTCATTTACTGGAACTACAATCCTTTTTACTTTCACCAGGAGAAAACCAGTCGTCGCTAACGCTGACGAGTACAACCTACTGACTTTGGATTTTGTGGACTTTCTGTGGCCAGAATTACATGCTTAACTTTCCCACACATTAACTTCCATGTGTCCTTGGATAATCGCAGCCGCCCCGCCCAGTTTCTCCGTACTCCTCTCCCCTCCCTCTTCAGTGTTGAGTCATTCTAGTTTAATATTGCTTCATATCCCTCTTCAGTTCACAAACTTGTTTCCTAGACGTTGAAGAAATTTGATAGAAGCAACAGCGAGAATTTAATCTTTGGCGTTACTCTCAAAATATTCCTCTTGATTTATTTATATCGCCCAGGGTGAACAGCTCGTGTGATGATATATGGTGTCAATGGTGATGATTAATGTAAGGAGTATTTGGTGGTCAGCATTATCTTTCAGTCCGGTCTGTTTAGCTCTTAGGAGTTGTTGTGATCACGGTCATTAAGGTTGACATTTATTTATCTGTATGCATATTTAAGAGTATGTCATGTATTCTGTACCTCAAGTGAGACTGGTACCAGGGGAGGGGAGATTAAGCAGGCTGACCCCTGGGCCTCTGTTCCCAGGCCCTGGGTTTGAGAGACGAGGCCAGAGTTCTGGCCCAGTTCTCCCAGCGTGGGAGCACAGCGTGGGAGCAATGGGACCGTGGTCAGCCACTAATGTCTCTATTGCTTCCAGATTGCCTACAAATGACTTTGGAAGTTTGGTTTTCAAATGCAACACTGTGCATACATATGCAGTAAAACAAACTTCAGACTGTCCACAAACATGGCCGTGCTCCTTCTGCATGGTTCCTCTATGTGCTTCTACTATGCTCGCTGCGCAGATAACATCCAGCCCACAGTTTATTTGTTATTTGTCAGACTCTTTCTCTTTCTCTCTCTCTCTCTCTCTCTTTCTCTGCTTATTGTTAAAGGGATGTTGAAACCATTGCTTGTCAAGCATGTCATGAAATGGTTGGCAACACCACTAATGTACCACACATATCTGAAAAGAATGTTGAATCGGTCAAGATCTGTGGAGGTCACACAGGTTTTGCTCCGGTGTTTATTTTGTCTGATGAGGGTCAGATGTTTTGTGTTATAGTCAGTGAACTTCATTGAAAATTGTCATCACAACGCGGTTCCAATAAGACAAGTGTGTCTGCTTCACGCTTATTTTAGTTATCACTTTACGGTTGCTCTTTCACCCACATGAGGTTGAACAAAAGAATAATGTGAGAATGTGCGATCTGATTAAGGCACTTCAAAGGAGCAGGCAAAGCCTGAAACAAAACCCAGTTGCCTGTGATTTGGTAAAATGGTCCGACTGTTGGCAAAGGGGCGTTTTAAACCCTAGTGGAGAGATTGGAGTAAAGCATGGATGTAATGTTGAACAAATCATAAAAGACAATGCTGTCGTGTACAAACTTGTGATGTATATTTATCAAGCTCCAGATATGTTGTGGATTGGTTTAAGATCTGTCCCTTATCACCACACTCTCACATGTCCTTTCTGTTATGTCATTTATTTTCGATTTTTCATTAGACAATATTGCTTGTGAAGGCTCTCAGTCATACAGGAAAAATCCATCGTGGCAAGGGTTTCTTCTGTCGTCATCTGTACTTGTAGA
>JAPTHA010176483.1:18256-30603 GCA_029814585.1 Gymnapogon annona | reverse complement strand
AAGTGAACTGTTGGTTTGTTGGTGTCTCCTTTGTATTTAAAAAATTATGTCTCAGGAGGAATGTGAAAGAAACTGTCAGCCCTTGGTAGAAACACTGACCTGAGCTTGAGAGTGAACTGATCACCCAGTAGTTACCCAAACAAATCCCCCCCCCCCTAAAACTTTTGAAACATTCCACCAGTGTCATGTTCAGTAGGAATTGGCCTCATCTGGGTCTTCTGCAAGTCATGGGAAGACCAAAAGTAAGCTTATCTCATTTATTTTTCCTTAAATCGAATGATATATTAGTTGTGTCAGAGGTGGTCAACCTAAAAACTCAGCGTTGTTACCTAAATTATCTCTAAGACGATATTTGTTGATATCAACAGTAAAATATTCAGTTAAACCTTAAGAATGTTTAGATTAGATTTCACACAATTGCCAATTTCATGTTAAAAACTCATTACTGTTACCCTCATTGCTGTTACTCAAAGAAAGAGTTTGACACAATTAACAGATCACACACACTGACATAACGCACTCACATGCTCATTCCTGTAATTGATTTTCATTCCTGTTCCCAAATGTCTTTTTTCTGATTATTTTCTTTATTTTTGAAGAAAAAAATTGAACAAACAGAATTTTTACACTTGTATTGGTTCCAACAAATGTCAGATTACTTAAGGAAATAGGTGCTCAATCTTTCGATTGAATTAGTTTTGTTTTGGTTTTTGGTTTTTATGTCCATTTGGGTTTTAGTAACAGCAGAGGAAAAAATGCATTGATAATAAACTTCTGAAAGTTGCAATAAATTTAATAAAGTAGCTTGAGATTGACCAGTACTTATTTTGAATGAGTAAATGTGTATATTACTAAATTCTGTATTGAGATGGAATTAAAAATTAAGTTTAATTTTGAAGAGTTACATGGAGGAAATTGTACTCTTTTGGCGAAATGACCCAAATACTAACTATCCAGCAAGTCCTGCTCCCCGAGCATCATCGGTATTAATATACAACAAATTGCGGGTATCTGTGTAACATAATGATTGCTGTTATGCTGACTTAGTTTAGTACATTTCTTAATGGAATATCTCAATGGATAGGGCTAATTGTTGAAAAAAAAAAGATTTGTTTACCAAATAAGTGCTCCATAAATGTGTAGATTCTGCTTTTAGTCAAAGATGACTTGACTACATACCTCTGGGCATGACATACCACATTAGCAGATAAAAAGTTTAATACTGGATCCAGGGGTCATCCCTTGCATCTACTGCCTTACCGTTTGTTTGCCACTGCCGGTGGAAGTCTGGCATCCAGCGAGGCAGGGTGAGACATATGTCATTCCATTGTAAGCGCAAACGGGGTCCCATTGCTTCATTGAGCAGGAGCAGCCCATGTTACACTGTGACACCAACGTCTGTGGGTTGTGGGACACCTCAGGAATCCTAGTGTTCAAATACATACATTCAGAAAGAATTTATATATTTACTCATCCACATCTATATGTTACAGTAAAGGATATTACCACAGTACTTACCCCTGATATGAGACAGTGAGACCAGCCACCTCAGCGTTGTCACAATTAAGAAAGATCTGTACAGCGAGTAAACAGCAAGATAAAACTGAAGCTCCAAAGGACACCCTGGCTGCTCCAATAATGCCCAGTTTGAAACGCTTTAGCACAAAACCTCCAGTGATGATGCCCAAAGCTACTGCCGGGAGATTCAATATACCTGAATGAGTGGGTGGAAAGACAAATGCATTAACACATGTTTCAATGAACTAAGGAAACAGTAAAATCAACCAAAAGCAGTCATGATTTCAATTGTGTTCAAATGTGTTTGTGTCATACAAAACATTATTGGATAATAGTAGATGCAGCGGGTTTGGAAGATGAATGAACGAATGAATGAGTTAATACTGTACTCAGATTTGCAAAAAAAACAAAAATCCACAATAGCCATAAAAATTCTATATATTCATAGTCCTGGTCATGTACAAAAGCAGAGTCCACAGCGTGTACAAGTCCGCCTTATCTCTCACCCTCAAACTTCCTTACAATAACATCATTGTTTAAATTGTCTTCAGTGAGACAACATGTCGTAAAATCAGAGTGTGTGTGTGTGTGTGTGTGTGTGTGCGCGCGCCACTTATTGCTCAGCACCTATGAGGAAAATAGCCTTGGAAGCCGACTGGCCATAGACCTGCTCCAAGTACTTGGGCTTGAAGGTGATCATGCCAATGAAGCCATTGACAACTACCAGGTATACGAGGATCATCAATGAGTAGATACTGTTGCTGAACAGCCTCCTCAAAGATGGAATAAAATCTATCAAGAGGGAAGGAAGAAGAATATAAATATAGCATCTAAAATGAATTACTGACACACATAGTGGCTAAATGTACAAATTGAATGGTAATGCATTTCTACACTGTATCAATATACAGTACTGAATCAATATACAGTATGTTGAATTATACTACATAGCCAAGCACTAATTGTACTTATGCACATAGGTGTTTTCTACAGGCATATTGTTTCCCTGCTGACACTGTTGACTGGATTACCTTGAAATAACACTGCAGCATAACAGTCCATATTTAATACTGAATAGCAATTTAGTTCATATTCTTCTGTAAGCTTGTTTTTCACAATTCGTTTTTTTTTTCATTGGTTTTACTCTTTATTCTTGAAAAAAATAACATTTCTAAATACACTATCTTGGTGGGTTATTTTTTTCCAAGTAATTTGGCACAATTGAAAAACACTTCCAACAACAAAATCAACTCTAGCACACAAATGCAATTATGCCAAGGACTCAGGTCCTCCCTGGCCTCTGGTTTGTCTGATCAGTGTTTGTTAATGATTAAACAAACTCATACTAAGAGTTTCTTGGTTTTTCAAGGTTTAAGTTTGATTTCATCTAATGAATTAATCCAACATATGCATGAACTGCTGATTACTAGAAAATAGTTGTTTAAATATGACTTTATATCACATCTAATATATTGGGATGCCAATGAAAAAAAAGTCCACTTTATCTCAGGAAATAAAATCCCATTTTTGTCATTTTTTCGCTGTGCACTACCTTTAGCCAACTCCTTAAATGTGACTGGTTTCTCATGGTCTTGATGCTCCTGGTTCTCCTCTGGGAGGAAGTTCTCCTGCTCTGCCACCGTGGAGAGCTCTGTGCTTTTACTCTTGCTCTGTTCTTCACCTTGCTTGGGCAGAGACTTGGGTAGGAACCAGAATGGGATACTGGACAGTAGGATCACTGTGCCGGTCACTATGAAGCCCAGCCACCAGGCTCCGACCCAGCGGGAGTCTTTATAGGTGATGGTCACAGTGTCTGCAAAAGGGAGGCGAGGAACAGACATGTCTGAGTACGACCTCAGTAACACCTCATTGTGACAGCTTGGATGTCAACAATGGCTGATGTCAACAAGTAGTAAAAACTGTTTGTACTATGTCAACATGGTGATATTTGAGGAATCCTCTTGCCTCTGGTGGATGTTTTGCCCTTTTACCCCAGTGTGTAGATTAAAACAGACTTAACTGCAAGGGTTAAGTATTTGCAACTGTGTAGCCATCTGTTAATCACCCTTAGATGGTCAAAGTTAAACTCAATTTCATAAGATAAGGCTACAGTGAATGTAGAGTTATTAAAAGCTTCACATCTTCCTGTTTGAATATCTTTATTTTCTTTTTCACTTGCTGAAATGCCACATACCTAAATCCACAGATCCAATGTCCACGTAAATTTTGGCAAGGAAGGAGCCGAGCATGAACCCAAACATGGGGCCTAAGATTCCCACAGTATGGATACAGGCTGGAGAGCCGGGGAGAAAAGGGATGAAAAACAAAGTGAAAACCATTTTGAAGCACAGTCTAAGAATGAAGAAGAATCGTCTAGAAATAAGAATTTCTAAACAGATTAGGCTAAAATGAGCCCAGGAATAAAAAAAAACTTGACTTTGTATTTATAGAGATGATGATGATTCCTTTCAGCTTTTTCCCTTCCAGGGTCGCCACAGTGAATCCAATTCACGTATTTGATTTGGCAAGAGTTTTTATTTCAGGTGCCCTTCCTGACACAACCCTAGTATTCATCCGGGCTTGGGGCACAATGAGACATTGAGGCTACAGTTGTAGGCAGCAGCGTGAAGGGTCTTGCCCAAGGACGCACACTGGACCCTCACCCCGGGAATCAAACCCAGGTCCTCTATGCACCAACCCGCTGCCTTACCAACTGAGCTATCATTTAGAAATACAAATCTTTCACATAAATTCACATTTATAGTGATTAATCAGCTCTGACAGAAAGAGAAGAAAAAGAAGAAAAAAGAAAAGACAGAATAACTCACCCAAATAGAAAGGAGTGTTCTCTTCTCTTGAGAAGTCATCTAGGTATGATATACCCAAAGGCATGATGGGAGTCTCTCCAATCCCACGCAGCATGTTTCCCAGGAATACATAAATCCACATGGATGATCCAGATGCTTTTTCACAGGCTCCAGGTGAAAAAAGGAAACACATTGTCTATCAATAGTTGCTGTTTAGTGTCAAATCTAATTCTAATACATTACCATACTAATATAACTACTACTATTTGTACAAACGGTCAGAGGTCATCGAGGTGTTTAAAATGGAGGTGGGAACCTGAGGATGTGAGTCTGTTCTGTACCTGTTTTGGCATCTAGATCAGGTGTATCATCTGGATCAGTGAGGCTGTGGTTGGACAGACAGGGCAGGACGCTCTCAGAGCTGTTGTCAGCGCTGCTTTGAGTCAAACTAGTCTCATATTTAAAACTGAAAAGCAAAGAGAATTATTGCTCCTACAGTGATACTGTTTATTAGATTGTAAAAAAAAAAAAAACCTTAACCTTGAATAATCAGATAACGGTAATGGATCAGATCTCACGCGTGGCCTGAGCTTCAGAAATACAAAAATCGCAAAGTTTATATATGCATGTAACGATGGTAAACTCAAACTTTCTATAGTTGTTATCTGCTCAGGTTTGACTTTGGCACTTCTGTGGTATTTGTAGTATAGTAGAATTTCTGCTGGCTTATCTCAGTCTTCGTGAGTCTTATCTTTTGGGAGCGTAAATCAAACGTTTTGGCAACTGCAGCTCTGAGAGGTTTAAAATATTTCCTATGAAGTCTTTTTGCTTCATACTTTGACAAGACAAAATTCTTAAAGTCTGCACTCACTGTCCTTGTAAGAAGTGAGGTAGGGCAATGAGATAGCATCCTGCAGCCATGAACAGACAGCCAATGCCGATCAGCCTGGGCCGGTGGAGCTTAGCACCGAAGTAGCTGACAAAGGCGATCACCAACAGGTTGCCTAGGAACAAGACATATGGAAGGGAATGATTTTTATTGTATTCTATAATATATCCATCACTTTGTTCGCAGTTTTTAAAACAAAACACTGGTACCCATTTCAAAGCTCCCATCTATGACGCCAATGAGGGAGCTGGGGATATCGAAACGCCTCTCAATCTGGGTGATGGAACTCTTCATGTACGCCCCTCCGAAGGCTTTGGAAAAGAACACCAGTGCCATAGATGCAAGGAAGAGCTGGAGAAAAGCACACAACGACACACTGAATGAACTGAGTAACGGGTGATTGAATTACTTTAATTAACTGTTGTTGTGATATGGTTAACTGGGTAATTACCTCACGTGAAAGACATTTGTGAGAGGATTTGTGTGCTGTTTTTCAGTTTCAGTCATGTGACTAAAGGTTTTCAAACAAGGCGTTAAGCAAACGACACAGAAGAAAAGGATGTAACTATATCTTGCCTTGATTTGGAAGGGAAAAGGTGAACTGTATTGTAATGGTAGAATCCATTCACAGTGAACACTAAGCTGATGACACATAATACACATCTATTTACAAGTGTAAAGTACTGCACATCCTGTGAGGAGCCAGGAATTTACATTCATTAACATAAGTTGATTAAAATCTGCAGAAAATGTAGGCCAGAAGTGCAGGATGCACGAGATGAAAATATAGAAGCTGAAAAATAAATGAATAAATCATCAAAACTTGAGACAAACTGTGGACCTTGGTATATTTAATAAATGTACATTTAATCAGTACAGACATAAAATTATTTATTGGTTTTAATTAGGCAGTGTTTGCAAAAGCACTTTCCATACAGCTTTACCTCTGCCATAAAGATAGTTAAAGATTAAAAGGGATTCTTACTGGAGTAGAGGTCACAGGCTATTCTGGGTGTATATGTAGATAAAACCAACTCTAACAGTTAAAGGTCCACTGGTTACTGTATTAAACTCCCCCCATATTTTAAGACCATTCTTTGTTTGGCACCCTCCTAGTGGCAGCCTATTGCAGCAGCACCGTAACTTTTTTCCTACTTAAGTTTTTCTGCCCGACTCTTGTGGTGGTGTTAATTGGACTTCTGTACTACATGGACATGTATCATTTTTTGAAGTTTTTTGTGAGGCAGTTGTCAAAAGCAAAGGTCTAACCTCAAGAGGCGGATGTGACTGCAGTGGCCGTTTCTTTCGCTACGTTCACGAAATCCCGGACCTCCATTCACCGTGGGTCGGTGAGCCGGTGTGTGTCTACAGCTGAGATGATCAACAGCGGTGCAGTGCTGGCGTCGTGTGTACCGGGAGGTGGATTAATGTGACGGTACAGCGGTGTACAACCGGGGTCTCCATCGGTTTGTGTGTGACGGTTGAGCTACTCAACTGTTTCTACCAACCGTCTTCCATCGTGATGGAGACTTAACGGCTATGGAATCAGCATCGGGTGTGCTAGCTAGCTAGCTGATAGCTGTACTAGCTGTACGACTTTCTGGCTCATAGACTCCACTGCACTCTCTCGTTTTTTGGTTGTTTTTTCCACCGGTGACAGCGTCCGAAGAAGGAGGAGAGGGGAGAGGGGGGGCTGGAGTGGCGTGTGAGTGAGTGACCTTCAGATTCGATCTGTGTTTGCAGTTTAAAGATGTTTACATTTCAACTGTTAGCGGTTAGCAGCTGAGAGCGCAATGCTAATGGTGGCTGCGGACCTTTTCAGTGCCTTTTCTCTCCGAAGGACACATTCAGCCCCTCGTTATCGTTATCATCTCAGGGACTTCAATCATGTATACTGTCTTTGTCTTTTGTTGTCCATGTTGTGCAGGATTTCAGTTTGTTGTGTATCTGTTCTGCTCTGTTCTTTTTTTCTACTCGTTGTATTATGCTGCTGTTTGTGAAATTTCCCCTCGGGGGACTAATAAAGGTATATTCAACTCAGTTTTTACCTGCCACAGATAGTGACATTTACAGTAAGACCATGGTTCAGACATTTCTGTATTGTCTATGGTGGTGCAAGATTATGAAAGGCTTTTGAAGCGATAAAAACTAATGACGATTACAATTGACTTACAACTAATAGTGAACAGCTTTCTTATTGCTTTATCTGTTATCAGTGACGCATTACACATCATGGGAAGTCCTGCTGTCGCTCCGAAATAAACCAGACCAGGATTGTGAAACGCCTCCATTTAAAAGTCTCCAATACAAAACAATAAACTGGTGTTTTCTTTTCTATTTTTTTTAAAAGTATGTGTCTTAATATTTTATCTTTTCAGACTATAACATTAAATTGTTTCTTTCTCTTCCAAGTAGTGGAGACTCAGAGTGATCAGTTCTACTGCACTTTTCTGAAACACATTTCTGACCTTGAGCTTGGAGCAACAACCCTCACGTGGCTTGTTGGGCTCAACACTCATGATGTTGCCGTGTGGTCAAAGGATGTAAAGAAGTGCCAAACACAAGAGCGAAGGACCTGCAGAAAAAAACACAGGAAGTGTCTGAATTTGTGGCAACTTGATATATCTAAATGAATTATTTACACTACACTTTCAATAGAAAACCAAATACTTGACAACTAATATCCTGATGTAAAGGTGAATGTAGTTTATGGGCAATACTAATACTACTAATAATACTAATACTAGAAGAATCTTTATTCAGTGAAAGACAAAGAATTACTAAAAAAAAATCCCAGGTGAAGACTGAAAACTAAAGCTTTTTATATGAAAATAAATTGAGACTTTTACCTTTTTAACATGTGGTCAAGGTCTAGTCAGCATGGCACATTGACCTAAGGTGCTAGCAGTGGAGAAAATCAATACAAAAGTAATAAGAAAATCATAATAAGGACTGACCTGAGAGGCAGCAGTGGTCCTGCGAGGGATGTGGAGGATGTGATGAAGCACCTGAAAGCTCTCTGTGCCTCGTAGGACTTTGTGCTCAAGGCAAAGTCTTATCACAAACAAACTATAACATCACCTATAATCAGTAACCCAGGTCGTCATGTGCACTTGTTGATCATGTCAATAAAAGCCCTCGAACTCCTCAAAAAGACAAACAACACACATGCACGCTCACACAAACTCAACGGAATTCGTTTGGTTTGGATGCATGTCTCTCCAGTTCAGGAAAGTACAGAGGTTCAGAGGAACGCAAACACACACACACATATTCAGAAGCTTGCAGTGTTTGCACACTCGCACGTCCTCCTCTGTGAACATCATAAGCCTCCCCAGTAGCCATTCTTTTGGACTAAACAACAACAGCGTGATGCTGGACAAAGCTTATTTTACAAGCCTGCTGTTTCTGTTAGTTTGCTGTTTTCAAAGACTCTAATGCTTTCCTCTACTCGAAGAATCCGACTTTTATGACGTAGGGTGTTTCCCATAGCTGATCAAAGTCTTCCTGTCCTATTGGTAACTTGAGGGTCTAAAACAATGTTTTTTTTTCACCCTGGATGAATACATGAACACACACTGCTTCACTGTATAAATGCCGGGTTAAAAAAAAGAAAGAAGTAAAGTCTGTCCGTCGTAACTGTATCTGTACCTAAACTAATTAAAACCTAAAAATTATCGTGAAGAATTTTGGGCAATGCATAAGGATTATGCATAGTGCAGAAAGCACTGATAGTGCAAAACTTTGCTTGTTGTACCTTTTCTGTTTAGCTGGCATGTGAATAACTGATGTAATTAAGGTTTTATTTATCTTTTGAGTGAATCAGCCATTTAATTTAAACATAACATCATCAAAGTGCATGGAATCACAAAACAGAATCAAGTAAACAGTGAAGAGATTTTTTTTATTTGTAAATGCAATTTACTTCATTAACAGAAGCAATGGCAAAATTTCTCTCAATTTAAAACAAGAAATTCATTGGGTTGAAACAGCACACTGCTCAGAGCTGTCTTTTGTATGTAAACTCTATGCACTCGCAGCTGGTGATATGCTTGTATGTGTAGTTTCTGACAGTGGAGTCCAAACACTGCAGGACCACTGACCTCCTGTCTGAGCTGTGCTCCTGACAGTGGCTGAAGCTCTGCTCCACCTGCAGGTCGTCATCTAACATAACCCTGTCGAGACAAATATGTGTGTTTTCTTTTTAACCTGGCTCATTCAGCAAGAAACATTCTAACAGTAATTGTTTGGGTGCATTTGTGCTGACCTTGGTTGTGATACACACTGGCCCTTGCACACAGGGATCTCCAGGACAGTGACGCAGTCGTCTATGGTGACGTTGATACTCGTCATCTCGGGAGAACAGCTCCGACTACCTGTGGTGACAGTGTACAAACCAATGAGCGTCTCCCCAATGTGCTTTATTTAAATGGAGGAAAGCGCACATAAATAAACAGCAACAGATAATGCAGGTGAACTGGAAGGTTAGAAAGCAGTAATAAGCTTTAAATGGAATCAGTTAAACTGTAGTGGTGTTTGTATTTGGAGCTTCTACGTACATGTAAAGCAACAGTGTTGGTCATCCCACATTTTGTCCTCCTAAGAGAACAAAGCACCACAGGTCACTGCCAGTATTTGGTTGGTATTTTGGTTCTCGGTGGCTCACATTTGTTACTTTGTTGTATTTTTTTAAAGTGATTATCCTTCTTCTGCCATTGGCTATTAAAAATTAACACATTTGACAGTCATCACAACCTGTATTGCTACTGTTGTAAATACCTCCGAACAGTTTGCAATGGGACACACTTGGGTCACAGTCTGGATGCCTTCTTCAGTGCAGTTGAACGATGTACAGGGATGTGCAGGATCCGTCCAAATGTCTCGAATCTGCATACCAGGACCACAATCAGCATCCATCACAGTTGACAAATTGACATGAAATCAGACATAACATACCCCATATATCTTCCCATTGTAGGTGCATGTCTTCTCCACTGAAAAACAAAAGAAATGGTTCCAGGGCAAAAGGAAAGTCCCAGAAATAACAGTTAACACTTTAAAATGGACTTTATCTTACCACAAGTCATCTCGCTACAGCAGAACTTATTCAGTGTAGCATTGGAGCTACAGGTAGGAGTCCGCTCAGGATTTTTTTTGGGAGAACACTCCTCGGTCAGCGTCTGGTTGTTACACGTACAGAGGTGACAGTTGGACTCCCACACCTCGCCAAGCTAGAAAACAAAATCAGAAGCAGAAATGAAATGTGGAATTCAACAAACAGTGCTTGATGTCATTACTCTGTTGTTGATGGAAAAAACAGTTCTTACTGGTTTAGGCTCACCCAGTGGGCCTTTGCAGACTGGAGGAAAATAAGAGAAAGGAAGCTGTACATCAGTGCAGACGATTACATAGCAGATGTGTGCAGTGTCTTTATACTATTATTATTATTAATAATACTGAACCTTATTTGTATAGCACCTTTCATACAAGAATTATAGCCCAAAGTGCTTCACATCAGTTAAACATTCACAAGGAATGAACACATTAATATATGATTACACACTCGTTAATAGGAGTTAACAAGATCAAAGTCTCTGCATATTATGTTTAAACTGGAAATGAAAATGATTCTATCTGTCTGCATATCCATATATAGTATTAATGATATTCCAAATTAACAAGGCTTTAAAAAAAAGCGAGAAACAAGTCGATATTTGTGTTTAAAGTTTTGTTAAAAATAAACTAAGCAAAACAAAAAAAACTACAATCACCCTTAAAAATCTCCTCAGGTACTGAAATATATTGATGACTCTAGGTGAGAGATGAATGGTCATCATTGTGGAGCCCTGTTACTTACATTTGCAGTCATGCACACAGATGTTTGAATGGTTCCCAGCCCTGTAAAGACCATTTGGACAAAAGCAGCCTTCACTGTTGTTCTTAAGGGGAGTCCCTGGATGAAGCACACTATACAGAATGAAAACAATTGAGACTAACACTTCACAGAAGATGAATTTTAGATTAAATACTTCAATCAAATGAGCCTTTTTTTTCGTAAAACATATATTTACAAACCTTCCATAGCAGAAGTCATCCAGCTTGTCATGGCATTCTTTGTAAACCAACCCTTCTGGACATGGTACAGCTGAAACATGGAGAAGACCACAAACAATACTGCTTTAACTAGTAATTTATCAGTAGTACCAAAAACAAACATCACTACAGCCAGCTCCATAAAAAGAAGTTATTATATTCTGCGTAGATATGCCTTTAGTGTGAAAAAAGGCAATTTAAAGATATGAGGGACACTAAAATCTACATACCACAGGTTCCATTTGTCAGTCTTCTCCAGTCAATACAAAAACCAGCATTGTTGCATTCTTCAGCTGCTTGCTCCAGAGAGGAGCAACCATCCTTTATGTCTCGACATGAGTCAAACTCACAGTTCTTCTTTTTGAGGTACAGATCAATATGTGAGCTACAGACTGCAAAGACTCTGGGGAAATTGAATTTTTGACAAAGCATGTATTAAACGTCTCCATGTACACACTGAGGGACAGTTAAATAAACACTACAATTCAAACAATATGATTAAATCCACTAGAAGAAAGCAAAGTTAGAAAGCAAGTTAGCATCTTGATCACTTGATGTAGTTAGCATCAAGTGATCAAGATTGATTCCCAGGCAGTAATAGGTACTTTCCATGGGTTGCGATTGATTGTGAGTTCTAGTTTACATGTTTGGAAGAGAGACAGGTTCTCCTTTACAATGTTGGGTTTTTCTTCCTAAATAAACTGATCATGTTTAATACTGTTTGAGAGGGATAAAATACAGTAAATGCAGCTGCTCTGGCAGAAGAACTATTTTCTGCTATTACTGGAAAGGATGTCAGTAACTTACGGATGGTACAGTATCTCACACAGATGGTTGCTGGGGCAGGTGGTGGTAGTAAATGTGGGTGTTACAGTGGGCTCTGAGTGACAGGGTACGTCTCTTGGTGCCGAAACACAGGCAGGTTTCAGAGGATCTGGGTACACCCAGTCGTAGGCCGTCTTATCACAGCAGCTGTCTTCCTCAATCTGTCCTCCTCTTCGTATACATGAGCCTCCACCACACACGCCTGTGGAGAAGAT
>JAPTHA010176464.1:0-14040 GCA_029814585.1 Gymnapogon annona | reverse complement strand
CACACACACACACACACACACACACACACACACACACACACCCACACCCACACCCACACCCACACCCACACCCACACCCACACCCACACCCACACAGCCTTGAAGAAAACACATTTGGTGTAGATCATTGGGTTGGTATTAAACTAATACTATTTTCTAATATCCAGCTGTGAGTCAAACCCTAAACAAACAATGACAAACAATGAATTCATCCCAGTATTGTCTGGTCCTGTTTTAGAGTGACAAAATATTTACATCTACAATCTATCCTTAAAGCAACGTGAATAACATGAGCAAACTGAAGTTTCCTAAGAAAAATAAGTGTGATTTTTACAATACTATGCTTCAGTTAAACTTTCACACATGTGCATCACAACTACGAGATGACAGTGGATCAGTAAATAGACAAAACGCTTAGTACCAGGCAGAGTATTGCTAAAATTGTACCCATTTCTCTCAGGATATCTTCCATTGTTCATACTTTTTCAGGTCTGTTTCATTATAAATAAATAAAAATGCTTACAAAAAACGCAAAAGACAAAAACATGAACTTCTAAGTACAAAAGGTTATTATAAAAGTATTTTACTGGTGTGACCCACTTGAGATTGGATTGGTCTATGTGTGGTTTCTGAACTGAAATGATCCAAATATAATCTATGTATCAGTATTTCACCAATTCATCTCAGTGGCAGAACTGGAATCTTTGGTGGGTCAGACCTAAGCCCTGATCTAATTCATATGTGCAGTATTGCTCCACTATTTTAAATACATGCATGTTCTTCTCCAAACCTGGGGAACAGTTTTGAACAAAATGGTTTCAAAAGTCAAGAGCATTATCATCTTTGGACTGGAGGATGTGGGACAGGAAAGTCTGCTGAGTGAAACTCAACTCCTCCGTCCAAAGCGATATAAAACAATCACAAAACTGAAATCCCTCTGGGTTCTCTGGCTTCCTCATACTGTCCAAAGATACATATGTAATGGGCCATCCTGGGTAGTTAAACCCAGATTCCCCTCCTCACAGCTTAGTTTGAGTATCACAGTTACACAGAACAATGACTGTCAATCCAAATGATCGTAGTAGAGTCATTATGTAACTATGACAGACCTGCATACAAACACACGTAGGTATGACAGAGGTTTGGAAAACCTGAACTGAAAAGTGACAAAAATGCCATGTCACCAGGGGAAGGAGGAACAATGGAGCACTACAGTAAAGACAAATTGATCAGGTTACAGATACACAGCTGTCGGTTGTCATTCTGTAGGATGCTTCGACAAAACAAAGGGACAGAATGTCATCAATCCCCTTCTTCAGTACTGACGCGTTTCCACTACTCTTCAGATCTGCCTTCAAATGAAAACGATTTGTCATTTGCCTTTTTAAACACTGGTATGCTCTTTCCAAACATTCCTCCTTACATGGTTTATATATTTTATTCAACTATAACGCCACGTCTTGCTTTTTTCACTGCTGTGCATCCTTCTTCCTCATACTGCCTCAAAAGCCCAGAAAATAAAACATCCTCTCAAGCGTTCGAGCCGATCATTCCAGCGCTGTTGAACTTCAGGCTTCTCAGGGAGTGGCACACCATTGCAGTTAATAGGCACCTCCGCGTGACTCAATGACTCAAAGTGAAAACAAAACAGTGACGCAGACTGAACATGTTGGATTCTTTCCAAACTATTTACTAAAGGTCACAATGCATTTCATCCCTGACGGCAACTAATCAGGTGGTTTCAACAGACACAACAGGAACAGTCCCAAAGTACAACGCCAACTTATGAGCGATGTTCCCTCTAATTTTTCATGTGCCTGAGCAAACACACTACCTCCCAGAGCAGTCCCTTGGACCACTGTGAGCGACATCAGAAGTGTATTAACAATAACTCCCAACCTTGTTCAGTTGTAATGCATAAAAAAACAAAACAAAAAAACAGCCTAATACCACTAATTCTTGAACATACGTACTGTGTTTCTGGTGAAGCACAGTATGCCTTATTCCGTACTGCTCCTGACTATGGTAGCCATAATGCTGCAAGCGGTGCAGCTTTGTAGTTTACCAAAGTCATATTAAAACATTTTGACAGAGTGCTGTGTACCACAAAGAATCGCTTAGAGGTCAGTAAGCACAACCAGAATTAATCCATATATAAGGCACAATATCGTTTGTGGAGAAAATCAAAGGCTTTTAAGTGCTCCTTATAATCCTGAAGATACGGTAAGCATTGTTTGCCCATTATTCGCTACGTGATGATGCATTTACATACAATTCTTGTATGAAAAGTGCTATGCAAATAAAGTTCATTATTATTTACATGTCCATCATCCTACAATGCTGACTGCTCAAACAGCTTCCAGTCCACAGAGAACTTAGCTAACTATGGCTGCTGCTTTGCTGCCACTTTCAACTACTCTGAGAAATATAAATTAGTTACAAAAGAAATTGGTGTCTTCATCCACAGATGGTCCAGAACTCAGCTGCTCGCATCATCTCCAAACCTCCCTCTGTCTATCTTATCTCCCCTATTCTCCAACTCAACTGGCTACCAGTCAAATAACACCTCCTCCACACCTTCAAAGCCATCCACAATCTGGCCTCACCTCATCTCTCTGATCTCCTCCACATTGCCATCCCCACCTGCTCCCTCAGATCCTCCTCACTGTCCCTCCAGCCTCGACTCACCTCTGTGGGGAGCAGAGCCTTCAGCCGTCAGGTTGGAACTCACTCCCACCTGACATCTAGAACATAGACTCCCTCTCTCGTTTCAGATCAGCCCTCAAAAATCACCTTTTCAGAATTTCATTTTCATTGTAATTGCCTTGGTTTTGATGATTTTTAGTTTTTATAGTTTCAAGAGTTTTTATGATTGCTGTTCTACCTATTGGTCACTTTATCAATATTGTCATTGCCAATATGTACAGTGTAGTTAGATTAGATTAAATATACCTTAATTAGGGTAGAAATAGGGATGGACTTGGCTTATATGTCTCTGTCTGCTGACAGTTGGACGTCAATATCTACTGAACGCTAATGGTTCACTTTGTACAAACGCTCCCCTATGCAGGAGGAGTAATCAGCAACATTATTTTGTGCCATGCATGTTAGTTTGCTTACAACTATGTTCTGAAAATAAAGGACTTATTGTTTAGAGATAAAACATGTTCAGATCGGAGGTTTGATTCAGTTGAAGGTGAGTAATCCTGACTCATGTTTTTGGTTAATGTTAAGTTGGCTCCAATAATGCAGCTATCTTTACGCTGTCGTAAAGATAGCGTAAAGATAGCTGGAATTTTCATTCTTGGAAAATTCCTGATAAAACGGTGTGTGTTATAGCCCACCTAAGGCTAAATATTTAACTTGACAGCCAGTAGCTAATTCTAATGCAAACTTCTGTATTAACTACAGCTTCTAATGACCAGTGAGTCTCGAACGTTATAAAGTCATCCACTGTTTGACTCCCGATTTAATGGTAGAAGGAGATGTACAAAACACAAATGTAGTTTTCCCAGCTGCTAAACTGGGTGTCTGCATTTGAAACTGACCCATTTTAAAATGGGTTAAAGTGTCACTGAGCATCGAAGAGAATCGATTAGGATACTATTATGAGTCATTAAGAAGAACTACGTGAACAACTTACCTTCATTTAAGAGGCATTGAGAATGCTGTCTTAGAAGTAACAGACAGGTCAATATATTGATCTGTTGACTGTCTATAAATCATTTCATGAAATGCTTTATTAGTCAAACTCCCTGACTGTCTGCTTTATCAGCTCATTTGATTGCTCATTTGAACAGGCCCGATAAACTATTACGTACTTAAAAGCTTTGAAAAGTGAGTTCATGCTCCCTAAAAAAACAATGGAGTACCTTTCAGAATACATTGATTTGCATACATTTATATAACATTTAATAACTTAATGTATTGTTGTTGCCCAGTCATATTGGATTCTTGCATCATAAAGGTGTAAACTCTTAAAAGTACTAATAAGCAGTGAGCACATTCAAAATTATACACATCATGGGGATGAAAGCCAAATTGTATTCAAATCACAGACGTTTTATCAGTCCATAATCATTTCTACTCCAAGGTCAGGAAACACCCGGATGGAAACAGACAACTCCCCTCATTAAAAAAGAAAGAAAAAAAACCCAAGTTTTTTTAAAATCACATGACCCTGACCACTAGGAAACAGAATGAACCCCAGCAGCAGCTTTCTTCATTTTGTACAACTTGATAAAACCACATTACCTCATGATCTTCAATGAATATTTTTGTCTCACATTGACCTGCATCAGCCTTGTATTTTGAATACAAGAATAATACAAAAATCTAACTCCACCTACAGACCAGTAGTAAGTGTACAGATGTTTAGATGTCAGAAGATTAGTGACGATGACAGTGGTGGGATAAAGATTGATTTTTGTGTAATAAACACTGGTCTGAAACATTACAGGATCCAGATGGGCTATTGTTCATCTCCTTCATTCTGAAGGAATTTAAGATAGTTATTTTAGACATTTTGAAGTGGTTTGCAATGACTGTGAAATATGTAAATGTTTCATCAAGTTGCTATTGAAGGACCCAATCAAATACCTAAGACTTTAGTAACAAGACTCTTCTTAATGTGTTAGGACTAAAAACTACACATATTTATGTTCAAATATGAAGCTTATAGCTCAAATAAGTAATGTAACATGCAGTGTGCACTTTACTTTCACTTATATAGCAAACATATGTACAGACGTCTGACAAAACTACATATTTTCTTTATTAACATTTCTTTTTTGGTTTCAACATCACGACTTTGATCATTTTGGATACCTTATCGTCTAGAGTTAAAAACAGCCATATTGTCGTGTTCATATTGTCTGAGTGTTTTCACAGAATTGAACAATGTTATCACACACAGCTGATAGACCCTCATACTGTGTTGCTGTTCAAATTTGCACTGGCTTTCCGGGTAATTCCCTCTCCTGCTGTGCGTCTTAGAAGCTTTACAACACATGGATTGTTAGGTTCAAGACCGACAACAGCTGGAAATACAACACCTTACATATTATTTACAAATCTCATGCCCTACTGACAACATGAAACAAAAACTACTTAAACTGAGAAAATCTACTGTTCATTTTAGGATGAATATACACATATTTTTATGCTGAATTTGATGGAAGGCACACATATCTAAGGTGTTGGGACATAGAAGTGTTTATAAAGGCAGCAAAGGATAGTTCAAGGAATTTAGAGAGATGGTTGAGTTACTTGACAGTGTTCATGTATGTATGTAAAAAGCATCAATCTGCATTTGTAAAAGACTATGTTCAGAGTGATTTCTAGAAGTGATGCTGAGCCAATACCATGTAAAATAACAGAATTTGGTCTGTTTTTAAAGCAGGAGCTACTGAAGATCATGGGCACTCAGTGTTGATTCTAGCCTAGCCCCTTGTACTCCCCAATCTCTCCAGAACGCTGCACACCAGGAATATTTTAATTATGTACCATAGATAGATATATTACAAATCCTTTCAATTTTGTATTGAGGTGATTATTTTGAATTTGCACACACTTGTTGCATTTGTTCATACCCAGCCTTGTCACTCATTTTTTGCGAGCTCTTATTTGCAAAATGTTCCTCCAGCTGACTTGTTTTAGTGTGCCTGGTTTTTCCAGACGTTTGTTTTTGTTTTCCTGACACAAGTTTATGAAGACGGCCTAGACTGCCTTCAAATTTGAAAATAAATTGTGTTAATTGACATTTTGCAACGCATACACATCTGCCTCACTTCAACAACTTTAGTAAATAATACACAGTAGATGGGAGGTGAGAATAAGTATTTAATAGGTACTTAATCGAAAGAAAAATGTAGCAACGACTAGTGATCGACTCCTTTCATTTTACTTGCAAAACAACCGATACTCTGAATTGACGGTGACTATTTTATAGAAGGCTGCAAATATGTGTAAGTATTTGTGTTCCAATATCACCTCTTATTGCGTTTGTGTGCAATTGTGACAAAACGTTGCAGGATCAACATTAATGCTGAGCTGAGCTTTTGATAAAAAAAAAATCAGATTGCGCAGGAAGAATTTTACGTAGACAACGATACGAATATTGCATCGGCTTCTACAGACGATCCTTATTTCGACTCACATTATAGGGGGTTTAAAAAAAACAACATAACTGCAGTTACTGGTCATTTTAGCCCTTTTCTTCGGGGTGACACATTACGCTAGCTTGAAAGACAACACGAGCCGAACACAAACTGAAAGAAAACGAGACATACGCTAGCATTGTACAACTGACTTACCGAAGCTGGTCCACAGGCACAACAACAGAGAAAAAACGTACAAAGCAGCGGCCATGGTTGGACTTCACATGAGGTACAGGCGGCTTGACCTTTTCCACACTGGTTTTCAAGAACTCATGATTTGTGGAAAGAATCAGCGCGACTCTCGGAGAGAACGGTTTTCGCGTCTTCTTCTACGGCTTCTTCTTCTTCTGCTGCTGTTGTTGTTGTCGGCTCCTTCTTCTCTTCTTGTTCTGAGTGTGATCGCACTCACTGGCAAACCGACTGAAGGGGCATTAACGCCATCTAGTGGACAGGAATACTCATAGACAGACAAGCGGGTTGATATGTTGCATGACATGATTTTTTATCCCTTTAAGCCCCTCTCATTTTTATGACAAAAATCAATAAATATTAAATGTTTAGAAATGATTCCAGGTTAAACGTGCTGCTGTGATTTGTCATCTGTCTCAGTGTCAGAAAAGCTGCTGGTGTCCCTATTTCTTTAGTGGATTTGTGTTACTCTGGATTTTAGGGTCAAAACAGGAGGAATAACAGAAAAAGACAGAGGAGTAGAAGTTTTGTAGGTCTGTACGAAATAAAGCACAGAGAAGGTACATCAGAAAGAGATTTAGGATGTTGAAACCTGAACTGGAACATACTGCACAACAACAAATACTTGAGTGGTTACACATTCAAAACTTGGTAACAGTGGCAGGCCGTGCATTTCAGACCTGGGTCTGCTGTGATGCCCTACCTGACTTAATCCACCTCTTAAAACCATAATTCTGATCCATGGCTCTACACATGATGCAATTAGACCAAAACACATACAACTGCATGGTGCAATATGATGCCATGGACTTAAATTAGTCTACTCAGTAGACTAATAACACAAACAAAGGGAACTGACAAAGGAACTGGTGTCCACGCAACGGACCCTGTGTAGATCACTGGTGGGTAGATCACATGGCACCGCATGTTGCCATCATATTCATTAATAACATATTATTAACAATATTAATTTACTTTTCAGAATTTTCACTGGGTTTATAATGTGGATTATAGGTGCAGTAGCACTATCTACTGTACATTTCAGGTCCTCACAATGACTTTGAACTTATTGTAACTGAGTGCGAGTATAGAGGACGAAAGCAATACTTCCAATGCATTCACTTGTCCAAACAATTAAAACACACAAAAAACACAATATCTGACTTTAATCAATGACAGATTAGGATTTAAATCTTTGGTGCTGTTTATTTAATCCCCCCCAACTCTAGAATTGTAACCTATCTGGGAATTTGAAAAGTGCCTCTGACATCTTTCTATGTTTAGATCCATAGACATTTTATCATTTGTAAGGGATTACTTTTGAGTTATATATTATGGTTACGGTTTAGATGTGTTATTGTAGTCGTCTTGATATATGGGTTTGTTGTGAGGTAACACTCTCCTTTTCTCTCCCTGTTCTCATGGGAATCAAAGGCCTTTCTCATAACAACCCACCTTGTTGTGAGAGCCTAGCCTGGGTCTCTGGGAGGATGGTGAGAGAGCAGGGAAGGGAGGGGCTTAAGGGGTTTCTACTTAACCTCTGTGTTAGAAGGTGAAAATCAGTCTTTACCTGTTCCATACTTTTGAACTGTGTAAACACTGGTTTTTATTACTGCACAGCAATAAACGCCTGGATACTTTTGAAAGGAGTCTCACTCGTGTTTCCATCCTCAAAAATTCCACAACACATATAATCAAAACTTGAGTGTACACATTGGCATTTGATGAAATAGCAGAATACAACCGGGAAATAGTCCTTTATTTAGGTTTGAGCACGACATTCACATAAACCTTTGAAATGAACACTGTAATTATTTACTATTATTTAAAATTATTTGTACATGATCAGCCATGTTCTGTGAGAGGCCAACATGACCTCTGGGTTCTATCTTATCCAGTATCCAGACCGATTGCCACTGAATGCACTCCTTCAGATACAGTTTTCAGAGTGACCAATGCTTCTTCATCATAATTCTTCATCAGAGTATAAATATTTTAGTGTGGGCAGCTCTCTCAGGAAACCACAGGACAACCGTGGTTAAAAAAAAGTTACATCTTGAAGAGCCTAAGCTACTTAAGTACTCCCAGCCCCAAAATTAAAAAGGAAGGAGAGAATACTATTACCCAAGAGAAAGGGAGAGAAAAGCAGAAAGGCACATGAAAAGTACACATGTGTCTGACTTGAAAAGAATCCAGTGGGGTACCAGAAGTGGGTTGGACACAAACAATGGATGAATGAAAGGCGAGATGGAGTTTCTGGTAAATGTCTAAATATTGTACCTTTCACTCCACTACATTAGTCTGACAGCCTTTCAGCCTGAAATTTCCCCGAGTGGGACTGATAAAGGAAGATCTTATCTTCAGGTGAAAACTTCACATGGTGGATAATATTAACAAGCGTTGTAAACACAATTTACATAATGCTAATCAAATGTGCATTGTCATTTCCACTTACAGCTAGGGATGATGGGTGGAGAGTCCTCAAAATAAAAACAGATGTATGGCACCATTACTTTCTCTGCCATGATTCATGTGACGACCCTCAGTCCCTGTTGCTACAGCTGGATCTAACCCTGCCTCCAGCAAAACAGTAACATCACCTCCCAAACTGAACCTGTCGACACTATTAACAATACAACAAGACACCAACTGCATTAGTGACAGACTCAACACAGTGTTCACGCTGGACTATAAGGGACGTTTTGTTGCATTGTTGTTTTCTTATTTTTACCAAAAGACCTAGAAACTCTTCGTAAAACTCTGCTCAGTTTTCACCACTGTCCTTCCTTCATCGTGACCCAGAAATCGTCCACAGAATGTTACACAACTGCTGCAGCATTTGTGACGTAAAAACTCCAATGAATCTTTGCGGTTCTTAGTGTTTTGAAAGTCCCTGCGTATTATTCAGCTCTACTTCATTGCTGCGCCATCTTGTCTACGTCTCCTCCACAGAGACGTCTGACTGGCTACAGTGGGCCTGAACAGGCTCCAGGGGGTGCACTTCCTCCATGCTGCTCTCGTCTGTAATTATGGTGAGTTTGCTGTAAGATTCTTTCGGTGGGTCAGATATATTGATGGGGATGTTGGGGTGTGCCAGAAGTTTCTGTGGTTAGAAAAAGGGAAGTAAAGACAATAAACTTAAAGAGGTGGAACAAAAGTGATGGAATTGTGCGTTATATTAATAAAAATATCATATAAATTCCATATACTGTACATATAAACTGGCAAATACATGTACAATTTATATACACGTTTATGTATGTATATATATATATATATACATACACGTGTGTGTGTGTGTATGTATATGTACGTGCACATGTATGTATTAGCATTTATATTCATAAATATGTAACTGTGGTATGCATTTATGTTTTTCTCAAAAAAATAAATAAATAAAAAACTGCCGGAACTTGGTATGAAATGTTGTATGGAAATTGTAAAGTGTAAAATATGTTGGTTTTTTGTTTTTTTGTTTTGCCTTTGCCTGAAATAAAAGTTATAAATAAAAAAAAAAAGAAAACACAAAATAATCTGTGTGGGGGTGGAATCTATTGCAGCTGAATACAGGGAACAAACAGAGTTTTATACTGTATATCTAGATTCTCAAAGCAGCCATGTGTAGCCAATAGCATAGCTATTTATAAAAACATTCTGACATCATGGAAATAACAGATGTGTGTCAAACAGATCTTTACAACTGGCAACGAAAACTGAAATGGAGAGGATTTGTGTCTAAAAACAGACTTTAAGCCATAAAGACTCAGTTACTTTTGTGCCAGTTCTCAAATGATTTTTTTTTTC
The DNA here is from genome assembly GCA_029814585.1 of Gymnapogon annona. NCBI lineage: Eukaryota > Metazoa > Chordata > Actinopteri > Kurtiformes > Apogonidae > Gymnapogon > Gymnapogon annona. The sequence continues at coordinate 3,889 of JAPTHA010176464.1, read as the reverse complement.
CAATTTAACTTTTCCAGAGTATTTAATACCATTTCTTATTATATTACCCTCTGTATTTTGCTTTTTTCAGTTTCAATCATGTATTTTCCTGTATGTAACTCATGGATCATGTACATGTAGATATCAAAAACAGAGAAAACTGAAGAAAAATGTACTTTTCTAATCAAAATACATCAATAACTGAATGTAAACCAGTGTGTCTATCAACCGTTACTGATTCTACTCCAGGGGTTTTGTGGATCTAATTATCATAGATGTAATTATGAATTTCATGCTTCTTTCGTAACTGTATTCATTTCTTTTTTTCCACACTGTCACAATAACACAAACATGGATACATACCTCTACAAAGTGCTCGGGCAGCATGCTGTCTTTAGGACACCAAAAGTGTGTAATCCGTTTGTGATACAACACTCCCAACACTACCATGGCCAATATCACTGCCATGACGACGATGGTCACCACCGCTTCTACCCATGGACCTGCTCCTTCTGCAGACAAACACATGAAATATTACTGTGTTGTTAGTTGGAAACAGGAGGGATAGCATTTGGATTAAAACTGAATTGTGTTGTTTGTAAATGTAAATGTAATTTTTTTTCCCATACCACATTCCAAAACTTATAACTGAAGAATCATAAGGCACTTCATTTAATAGGTCATTACCTCCAGTTTCAGAAACTTTCTTAGCATGTGGTTAAAATACAACCTGAAATACATCCAGTTAAATTTAGCTAAAACTTTTTTTCCTTTATTTCTTTTGTTTCATGTCTTAATTAATCATGGAATGGACCATTAATGTCACCATAGGTAGGAAGCCATTTTGTTTTTTAAAACATGTCGCCATTTATATTGAATCTGTTTTTTTAAGCACTGAATTAGCACGACTGAATTATCCGTTTTTACATGTTCAATGATGATAACTTTTCAATTTCAAAATATGAGTGCTGTGAATGTTAGCAATACTTACTATATACTAGCACTATTATTGCTTGTTATGTAACTTTATAACTCCTTTGTTGTGTTTTTATTTATTCATTTTCTGTTTTGTCTGCCTACAATGCTAGCTGTCGGTCAAGAACTGGTTCTCAACATGCACGGTAAAGTAAAGGTTAAATCAAATAAACACATTTAAAAAAACAAACGTTGCAACTCATCGCATTTTCTGAATCCTCTTAATCCTTTGCAGGGGCACGGGGGGTGGAGCCTATCCCAAGTACTCATGGGTGAAGGCAGGGGGGGGGGAGGACCCTGGACAAGTCGCCAGTTCATCACAGGGATCAGGGAAGGTCTTGCCCAAGGACACAACAGCAGATGATCAGGATAGAGCGGGGATCAAACCGCCAACCCTTGGGTTATTGGACGACCTGCTCTACCGCCTGAGCCACGCCACCCCTAGCAACTCAATTGCAGAGAATCTAAGCTTTCTAACAAGGTAGAGTATTCCTACATTGTCATATATTTTATTATAGGAACTTTAATGTTTTCAATTCAAAAATGGTGGGAATGGAGAAGTTAAGAAGTCATTGCAGACACCCACTCATTATTTATTTATAGTATCATGGGCAAGTGATAATGAAGTTATATATACAGTATGTTGGATTATTTCAACAACAAACTTTGTGCAAAAGAAAGATCATGCGGGAGGAGACCTGCCACCCTGGAGCAGCTGTTTAACCTACAGCCAGATGTTCCTTTACTAACTTCACCACTAACCACAAATTTCCCCATTGTGGGATTAATAAAGGTCTTTTTCTTCTTCTTAAAATACTCTTCTCATCAAATTGTTTTTTTTTTTTACTGAAAAGCATAATATTTCTAAATGGTGACACAATTCTAAAATAATAAAAGAAAAAATGTATGTCTTGTCATTCACAGCATGGACATCACACCTTTCAGGTCCCATAGTGGACGAATAGGAGAACACAGCTGGTTTAGTGTTTCAGAATACACACATACACTATAAAACCTTACCGTCTGTAGTACTCTCACAGACCGGTTCACTAAGCTGACCAGGTCTGCTGTCCCCCTCCACGTCCACTCGGACTTGGACACAGTACTTTGTCTTGGGCTCCAGGTCATCACTGAGAGTCACCCTGTCCTGCAGGATTTTGGATTTCTTTGTGGCCTGTTGGGGGGGTGGGGGGGGGCAGATTGGTTAGTCCACTATCTGACAGCAATAGCGGACCTTCTGTATAGTGACGGTTCCTCCCACCTTCTCCTTCTGACCCTTCTTCCAATAGATGACGGTGTATGTGATGGATCTGTACACTTGTCTCAGTTCAGAGATATTAAACACTGGATCAGTGATGTGCACTTCAATTTCAACCCCATTGGACAGAAGAGAGACAGTGGGCGGGCCAATGATGGCTGAGGGAGAAACACAAGAGTAAGAGTGAGTCTAGTCACTTTAGTCTCTAAAATCCGAGACCACTCTTGAAACGCCTGCTTGAAATTCACTGCACACTTCACAGTGATGTATCTTACACCTGGTTTATGATAGAAAGTAAAGCAATATCAGGATAAACTTTATTAAATGGGCAGTTCTACACACTGCCACATTCAGACACATATAACAGAAAAACCAGACACAGTATGAAGATTTTCAGGTCTGCATCATCACCATTATACAATACACCTTCTTCTCCAAGCTCAAATAAATCAAATCAAATAAATACACTAAAGTGAATAGTTTGAAGGTGGAAGCGTAACTCACTGTCTTCGTCCATTGTGAGTTTGTTACTGTAAACCCAGTCGGAGCTCTGTGACCCCGACACTGCTCTCACTTGGCCCGTGTACTGGGCAAACTCAAAGATGGGGATGCCTAGACTGGTGAGGTCACACTGGAGCGTGGAGATGTTCACACAGCCCTCTCTGCCGTGTCCAGTGTGGGACCTGTGGACCAATCACAGGACAGGGATTTAGTGTCAGGTCTGTTTGTGATGGTCACAAACAACAGACGGTGATTTAGAATCTACTGAGGTACTCATGGCTCCAATCAGATTTTTTTTGTTTGTGAGTGACTCTGATTAAGGGCTGTTAGATGATATAGGTTTGATGAGATAGATTCTGTGTGCAACACTGTTCCCACTGAAAGCGAATGGAAGTATTAACACTGTCTTCTTGGGTGGATTCACTTTAAAAATGAAGGGTATTATTAGTCATGATGACTTATTTTTCTTTCATGTGTAATTTTTAATATCTGAAAAATAAACATTGCCAAAGAACCTTAGAATTTTTTTTTTCAAATGTGTTTTTTTAATATGTTGAAAATTTTTGATAAAATACATTTTGGAGCGAAACAATGCTGGAATGTTTGTTTACAGAAATAAAAAAAATAAGAGCCAAGTGTAATGCTTTTTTTTGTTTATATTTGATATGTATGCATTGGGCGCTGGTTCCTTGGACAGACTCATAAATTAAGAACTCAATTCTGAAATTTCAATCAACACATCCATCTGTGCATTGCATTTATCTTGTCATTTACATTCTAGTTTGTCAGTTACTTCAATTGCGCTCCTGATATTATCTGACTAATTGAGCCAAACACACGAGAACCATGAGCTTGAGAAATAATTCAGCAGACACTTTTAACCACACTCAAAAGATAAAGATGATAATCTGCAAACACCTGGAGCATTAAGTTACATGCAAATTCAGTGTTGTGCACAAATAATCTGACCACAGCATGTCAAAAAACACAAACGACAGTGTGTAGAGTACACTCATATGCAAAACAACTCAACTGTAATGGAACAGCAGCCAATGAGCTGCATCAAACTGTAAAGCTAACAATGGTTTATTTTTTTTTTTTTTTTTAAACAGAAGTGGCAAGGGTTTCTTCTGTCGTCATCTGTACTTGTAGAAAAAAGGTTGCCAACATTTTTTC
>JAPTHA010176402.1:0-14054 GCA_029814585.1 Gymnapogon annona | reverse complement strand
TATATATTCTTACAACCTGACGTTTGTGCGCGAGGTACAAACTAAGGCGCGTAAGAAGGAAAAAAAAAAAGCTCGTGCGCCACTCAAGAAAAATGTCATCTTCACCGGAGTGTTTTGCGTCGTGAACTCACCTGGTTTGGTAAAAAAGAAAAGAGATAACAAAGCCACGTAAATATCCATTTGTGTTGGAGTTACGCTTGTACACAGTCCTCAGTGGAACCCAAAGCCGTGCGCTCTGCTGCGTATCAGTACTAACCCACGCGGGTCCGTCTGGCGCTGTGCGCAGATCTCACCTCACCGGGATGTGGAGGAACGGAGGAACAGACCACCGCTGAAGAGCAGGGGGGTCCCTTTTGCAAAACCAAACCGGTTCACGAGGTTTGGCGTTTCCGAACACACACCCCGGGCGTCGACGCTCACACACTGCGGTGTGTATTCGAGAACGAGTCCCGGTTTATTCTGCAAACGGAGAAAAAGACAATATTCTCCACCAACAGAAATGGAAGATCCCCCCCGACCAGACCGCTTCAACTACCGAGTTAGGAGGTGAGAAGGATTCTCCAAGAAAAGTCGGTTAGTGGGAACTCTCTGTCACAGATACTTGGATCGTTCTCTCTGTCACAGCCAACGTTTTTACGCAGAATTGCACCCCCCACGGAGAGAATTAACACCAGTGTGAGACCGACGCATCGGAACCTGTTTCATCGAGTTTGATGATGCCTTCACCGGGAAGATGATCCTTTCCACTTGTGAATTTGAATTGAATTTTCAAGCGCGTTGTGTTCAAGTGCTTTTGTTGCCGTCGTAAAAAAGACATGACAGACGGTTTATCTCGTGGTTGTTCGGTGGGTGAACAGTTTCGGACGTGTTTATTAACCTGCCGCAGATTTTTTGGTGACCTTTTTTTTGCAAATTGTGTAGAAAATAAATGTGTAGAAGCAGCAGAATGTTGATTTAAAAAAAAGCATTCACCATGTATCCTTGGCGATGAATCCTTTGCTGCTGTGCTGCCATATTGAAAAGGTCAAAGGTTATTTTCATTTCAGGAGCTTGTGGATCAGCTGAGACCTTGTTCAGGCAGGCTTTTGATTAGATGTGGGTTTGTTTTGCATGTTTTTTTAATGTCTTTGCAGCTGTGTATTTATGTGCCAATGTACCAATTTGATTTTTTTTCTGGCATAAATAAACTTTATTATGGCACTGGGCTGGTGCATAGCAGACCCGGGTTCAGTATGAGCATCCAGTGGGTTGTGTCAGGAAGGGCATCCAACGTAAAAACTCCTGCCAAATCAAATATGCGAATTGGATTCACTGTGGCAACCCTGGAAGGGAAAAAGCCAAAAGAAATCATCATCATCATTATTGTCACTATGCATTAGTATGTTTTTACTCAAAAAAAAATCTTTTGTGGTAAATATGACGTGAAGTGTCATCTATGTGCAATTTTCAAGTTTGTAAGTGGTGTTTAGATTAGATTCCTTTATTAGTCCCACTCGGGGAAATTTCCAATTACAGCAGCATACACTTATACACACAATAACAACAATATAAATACAATGACAGATTGACACCTAACAATGACAGTTATGACACCTGACAGCTACAGGAAGGAACGACCTGCAATGCCTCTCTTTCACACACTTGAGGTGTCTCAGTCTGTCACTAAAGGAACTTGTCAGTGTGTGTTTGAGGGGGTGGGAGTCTCTGACCAGGATGGCTGACAACCTCCTCCTCCCCACCTCCACCACAGGTTCTAGAGGTTCATCCCATCCCTGGACGGATCCTTCTGTATCAGTTTGTCCAGCCTCTTCCTATCAGCTGCTGTGATGCTGCTCCCCCAGCGGACCAGGCCATAGAATATGGCAGGTGCCACAACAGAGGTCCTCAGGAGTGCCCCCCACACCCCAAAGGACCTCAGCCTCCTGAACAGATACAATCTGCCCTGCCCTTTTTACCATATACATGTAGTATCAGAGTTACGATGTAGGCGAGTTACGACCACTCGTACTTACAGCCATGCCCAGCAGATGCCTATTACATAGATATCTGCTGGGCATGGACTGGCAGCGCAGTGCATAAGATAGTTGTGTCAGCACAGCATCGTGTACGACAGTTATATTACAATTATACCCCATAGCATGTGAAGACATCATTGGATCACGAGAGCCTGAGTAATGCAAGTTTTCATTATTTGCTGACTTCTGAGAGAATCTTGCGTTTCCTCTTTATTTCAGACAGTATCACCTACTCCAGCACCTCATCGACCTCTTCCTCCTCCTCCTCCGAGAATCCCTTGGATTTCTAAGCACCGCTGCCCTGGCCCTCTCTCCTCTGGGGCCTGTCCTTATTGAGAACCATTAATCATAGCCTCCTGCTGCCTGCCTCTAATTTGTGTACGTTGTCAGGCTGTCTGGGTTTCCTAGATCTACCCATACTATAAGGAAGAGACCGGGGGGGTCTGTTCAGTGATTATTTCACCGTAATGGAGACTATAAGGTCTAATATGTGGCTTCGGGGTGGAGGTCACTGCTTCACCCTCTCAAATTAGACTGTAAACAATCGGAGCCACTGATCCTCTAATGGAAATCTTTAAAGGTGGAGAAAAACAATGTGTTCTGCGAAAGTACAGATGGCAGAACACAGTGGGAGAACACACGGGCGGCGGTGAATGGTCTCTGAAGAGAGCTTCACTGGAGGCATAATTGCCTTTGAGAGACGTAATAACCAAAGGCATCCGTTAAAATGGTTGAAAGTGAGACGTCCGGTTCATCGGTGACGTCTCTGCCTCTTCATCAACATCAACAGCATTTGTGGAATTGTCTACTGTGGACAAACACGTCTGATCCACCCCCAGGCAGCCAAAGGAAACATAAGGAACTCAATTGTCAAGTACAAGAATACGTTCAGACAGTGAGTCTTCATGCACAATTGCAGTTTTTTAAATTTTTGAAATCCATTTGTGTTTAGTGTCCTCATTCATATCACATGAAATGCATCTACAATCAGTTTTGAGTATACAGCATAAGCTGAAACATTAAAACCATGTGCATAAATGAGTGTATCGAGATCTCCAGCAAGGTCTGTGTTATAAATATGTATATAAGTCTGAATAGATTTTGTTACTATCATTGTTTATCTTTTTTTTTTGCACTCTTTACACATGTTCAGTTTTTTCTTACACTGTATTCTGTCACTGCCTTGACCCTTCAATTTCCCCCTTGATGGATCAATAAAGTCTAATCTAATCTAACACTGGTTTAAAATTGTGTTTAGAAATATGCTTCAGAGATTAAATGTGCTAAATATTATGAATTTTAATGAGATTCAGTAGAAAACAAATGACCACAGGGCAGGTTTGCTGATGTTTTCAAGGTATTTGATAAACTGTTGACCTGGGCCAGCAGCGATGTCCTCCCGACATAATCCGCCTCTTAAAATCATAATTCTGATCCATGGCTCTACACATGATGTATGTAGACCAAAACACATACAACTGTATCACCTGAACATAAAGTCACCTACAACACAGTTATATTAGTCTACTGAGTACATTAATAACAGAAACAAAAGGAACTGACATCCACCCGCGCCATGGTCCGGTGTCAGCCAGCATCGCACCGTGGTCCGGTCTCGCGGTCCGTCATCGGCCGGCACCACATGGCACATTCATTCATAATATATTTTAATAATAATATTAACTTACTTCTCCAAGCCTGCCACCCAGGTGTACTGTTCGTTCGTAGTATCAACTTGAAAGTATAAATAAATCCTTTTACCTGCTGAGTGTCGTGGTCAGCGTCCTCTCTTTACAGTGTCTAGGTTTTCTTGCAAAGTTTTTCTTGAGAATGGCATTGTAACTAAATCTGCAACCAAATGATATCTTCTCCTCCTTCAACCATTGTGGGTTGAAAAATCTAAAACACCTAGTCACGCTAAATGATCCATTTCCTTACTTCCTGTTTATCATATTAACGTGCCTGGTCAGGTCTGTTCTGCGCAGCTTTGCATAACTCCGCCTCTCTCTACTGCATATGCAATCAAAAGACGTGCATGCACTGATGCTATAATAGGCCCACTAGATGGCGCCAGTGAGGCCAAACTTGCGCCGTCTAGCCATCAGCCAATGGCTCTCATTCACTTTAAAGCAACCATGCGCCACCATTGTCGCTTCTGAAGGCTGAGAGGCAGATTGTCGACCCTGGCAACACATCATAATGAATAATGATTGAATAATAACTCTGACATAAACCCCGCCCTCCAAATCTCCACCTGCAGCTGGAAGCTGAGTAACCAACTTAGGAAAACTATGAAATGAAGAGTATAGACCATGGGGAATAATTTAATACATATTTGTGGAAGAAAATATATATTAAAGAAATATATTCCTGAATATGTTTAGGCTTGAGTGGACCCACAAGGGCTTGCTGGCCTTGTGGGTCCACCTCTGGTTATTCCACATATAGTGGTGTGGTATGTCCATTTATCCAACACAGTCAAACCTCGGTACTTGAATGTTTAACAGTAGGAACAAATTGGTTCTCAAACCAAAAGTTTGTATTCTTCCTGACTCGGTGGTTGGATAAAAACCCGGAGTTCGAATTCGGCCGAGTCGAGGTGAGTAAATACCTGATGACACCCGAGCAACCAAAGCGATCTGCTGCGTGGTCTCCGTACATCCGGACAGTGACTTGTGTGTCCACGTTGCTTGATTTATTTTTGCCTTTGGAATAATGTCTAACAGTAATAGTGGTGTGAAACGTAAAAGTGTGTGTACCACTGTCGAATTCAAAAAGGAACTAATCCAACTAATCAAAACGGAACTAATCCATCTAATCACTAAGGAACTAATTGGTAAAATACCCCAGAAGAGGAATTTCCCCCTATGCTATTTCTATTATTTCAAATGGGGAAAATTAATTTGGTACTCAATCAAATCGGTGTTCGACAAGGCTTCTCGAACAAATTATGACCGAGCACCAAGGTTTGACTGTATATTTATAAATCATCCATTACATAGAACCTGTAAAGTGAATGTATTGTAATGTACACAGTGTTTTTTCAGGTACTTCTGGCACTAATATTCCTTTGTAGTAAACCCATTATCACATTAATTACTGAATTTCACATTTTAACCCAAAACTGTATCTGTGAAACTCTAGCCAACAGCATTTAAGACTTAATTTTTCGTTATCATGTGGTAAAATATCAGTATTTTTATTCTGGATGGATTTTATATGAAGACCATTGTTATAGAATACCTATGGGAGATGTTAGGGGCAATTGTTACCTGCATTAGCGCGGACAGACTATAGTACTGCAGTGGTTTCCTGTAATAACATCCTGTATATAATATGGTCAAACAAACAGGACAGGCTGATGACTACTTGTTGCCATAGTAACCACCACTTCCATGACCACAAGAGGTCACAGAAATTTCCCAGAGAGGAATAACCTGGTTCTGAAATCCAAAAAAAAAAACAAACAAAACAAAACATACCATATGTTTCTTTATGTCATCTTCGCTCTTTAATCCTGGTGTCTACACAGGACTTTGGACTTTTTTTTTTTAATGTCATCCAAAAAAGATCTAAAGGGACTTCTCAGACAGGTTGATATCTTCCCGTCACTTCACCACATTGATTCAGCCTCCGCCTCGGTTCACATTTGTCACTGTCAGAACTTAAACTGGCCCCGTTTTTGCTTTTCAGAGGAGGTTTCAGCTTTATCTGTCCCACCTCAGTCCCTCGTCCTCATCCAACGGTGCACGCCCATTCATGTGTTACAGCGATACACGACCGAGAATGAGCTCCAGATCCATGTGCTCTACAGTGTAATGCTGCACCCATGTCAGGAATATCCAGGCTTCTGTTGGCTGATGTGATGGCATGTGATGGGAGAGGTCAACACAGGCCATTGGCAGACAGCATAGAGCTTCACTCAATAGTCACTCAATTGAATCAAGCCTACTCATTGTAAACACTGACATCATAAATGCACTGTCCTTTAATCATATATTTTAACTGTATTTTTTTTCATCGTTTTATTGTATGATTGATGCTTTCAACTGTATTTTTCGTTTTCTTCTGTATTTTTCATCCTTTTATTGAATAATTGATGGTGTCTGTAAGGCAACCTTGAGTGCCCTGAAAGGTGCCCAACAAATTAAATGTATTATTATTATTATTATCATTATTATTAATATCATGAAAAAAGGAAGGGGGGGGTATGGTGACTGAGTTTGACGATGACTCCACCTGAATTCAACCTGAATTCCACCAGAATTCTTTCAAGGATCACAAACAAATGGAACATGCTAACAAAAATATAATACAATTCTAATATATATATATATATATATATATATAAATATAAACTATAATATGAATATAAATATATCATCTAATATAATTTTGCCAGAGGGCAAAGCAAAACAAACTCATACACAAACCATGGTCGTGTGTGGAAGATGAGTATAGGCTATATTATATATAGCTGATATTATTTTTCATATAAAGGATTATTGCTATTTATACACTGATATGGTTTATGCGGAATTTGTTTTATTTTTCTCAAGAAGCCAAACCAAGGACAGGAGTTGAAAATTAGATGAATACCATATACTGTTTGTTTATTTTTACTTTACCACGCGAAATAGTTAAGAACTGATTCTCATTTTCAATAATGACCTGGCCTGGAGGCAACTTGTACAGAACATCGCAGGTTATATATATATATATATATATATATATGCTACACTCCATTGTCCCTGATAAATAAATAAATTGATTAATTAAATAACTAACTAAATAAATAAAATGTCTTGACTTGGAATTATCCTTTTGAATAGTTAAAAAGAAATCAGCTGCAACTACTCAATTCCTCTAAATAACAAAATAAGTTAAGACCTAGACCAGATCTAATCATGAATAAAGCGGGATAATGCCGCTCCCCCAAGGGTGCATTAGCATCTTTCATAACACTGTGGGGGAATGTGAGTTGTGAGCTCCTGTTCGCCGGCTGCAGCGCGAGGCCCAGGCATCAGCCCACGTCCACGCTCGCAGATTCACAGACTTCCAGTGGCATTCGCTGTAAATCTGACTCAGGCTCTGGGCAGACCCACTGACAAATCATCCCTTCTGTCAGCGTTTTCTAACAGACACTTTGAGGCCTTTTTAAGCACAGAATTCATAAGACCACATTTCTACAAACTTTGCCTGCAGGAATTATGCGTAACTTCCAAGTGTTTGGGACATCAAACACTAGTTTACCAAGAACTGCCTCCAAGCCTTAAAGGAAAAAAATAAATAATAATAAAAAAAAAGTCACCGAAGGGGAAACCAACAAAACAACATAAAGAATAAACATAAAGGATAAAGGATGAGTGCTTATTCATTCACAATTTATGACCCGGACCCTGAAGGGGAGCCAAGGGGTATTGTTTTTGGTTTGGTTTTTTACTTTAACACTGTAGCTGGAAAACTATAGCTTGAATTCATAGCAAATTGAGTTTATAGATTGGCAGTGACCCAGATTAGAGGTGACTGCTTTTTGGGAAAAGTAGGTCAAAGTTCAAATTGTTTTTAACCCCCCCCCACCCCTTTTACTTATAATGGGCAAATATTGGGCAGCCATGGCTCAGATGGGTTGGTGGTTCGACACTTCACCCACTTTGCCTGTGTATGAATGTATTTTGAATGATGACCCTGCGATGAACTAGTGACTTGTCCAGCCCCCCCCCCCCCCAACCCCGCCTTCGTCCTTGAGTATCTGGGATTGGCTCCAGTGTCCCCTGTGACGCTGCAAAGGATAAAGCGGGGTTGGAAGATGAATGAATGTTATAACATCAATAAAAACATACATTTCGTTTCAATTTACTTCAATCTTGGCACATATATATGCTGACAGTGATGCTGATGTCAAACACATGCACAGACGTGATGACATGGTGTAGTGCTGCACAGTGTGGTTCACCAGCTACACCGCTAGGGACAGGAAGGACCTGCAACGGGTGGTGAAGACAGCAGGAAAAATAATCAGGACCACACTGCCCTTGGGTTTTGTTTTGGCTGTCGCCTCTGGCCTTGTTAATGTGGGTGGGGGGGGCGTGGCCTTGTGATAAACAAATGCGACTGTTGTGTGATGTAATGTTGTTGTCTAATAAAAAACAAAAAATATAAAACAAAATAAAACAAAGCCATCACCGCACCACAGAGACCACTATTGACACCCCCCACATACACACACACACACACACACACACACACACACAGCATATACACGCTACCATGTGCAATAACCCCCCTCCCACACACACAACACACACACACACACACACACCATGCATCACAGACAACATGTGCAATCATGTAATGTTGTTGTCAGTGCACCTTTTGCACTGCATTGTACTTTTCTGTAATTTTATACTGTTTTGACCCTGCGATGAACTGGCAACTAGTTCAACCCCCCCCGCCTTGAGTATCTGGGATATGCTCCAGTGACCCCCTCGTCCCTGCAAAGGATAAAGTGGGTTTGAAAAATGAATTAATAATTAATTAATTTATACTGTTTGGCTGGATAGCTCAGTTGGTAAGGCACTGGGCTGGTGCATAGGGGACCTGGGTTCGATTACCGGGATGAGCATCCAGTGGGTTGTGTCAGGAAGGGCATCCGACGTAAAAACTCCTGCCAAATCAAATATGCGAATTGGATTCGCCAAAAGAAATCATCATCATCTTGCCTTTTTTATACAGTTTTGTTTTACACCTGCTGTCATGTGGAGTTGTCAAACTGACTTTCACGGTAAATGTTGTTGACGATGTTTACGGTGACAATAAAAGTATTCTGATTGTGATCAGCTGGATTGACGCCTAAAATACACTACAATAGGTGTGAGGGGTGGGGTTTTTTTGTCGTTGTGCCTGGCACCAAGGAGGGAACTGATTATTTTATGATTATTTTTTGAATCAGCTTTTTCTTTTTCTGTAGCCTGTGAATCAAGAACATGAAAAATGATCGAATCAGGCAATTGAGAGTTGAGTATCAAACCCACCGCAGTAGAAATCATCTCCCATTCGATGTGATTACATGTTGCTGTCAACGCCTCCGTGCCATTGATTGTTGGTGATTTGTCTCTTGGTCTGATGATGGAGACAGCATCTGTTTGAAATGAATAATTGTGTTTCTTTCCAGTTGTTATTCACACTTTAAATCCGTACATAAACACATCCAAGTACAAAGACATTGAAGACTGCTCTTCTAATCGAGTGAGAGATCAAATAAAGTTTCCACATCAGTGAGTCACCTCTGCTTTTAAACACCAGTGGATCTTCTTTTTATTAAAGCCAACACATTTTTCTCTGCGTCCACAGTGCGTTTCTATGGAGAGACAGGCTCCCTCTGTTGGTGCCCATTATATTTCATATGCACCAGGAACAAACTGACCGAAAACAGGAACAGGAACAAACTGAGCGAACGAAGCAATAAAATGTATAGGCGTGAAAAAGGAAGAAAAAAGATAAATACTTGAAACAGATAACACCGGTAAAACAGATAAAAACGGATATAGAACTTCAAGCTTAAAGGAAAGAGTGCAGATGTGAACCTCTGAATAACTCTATTCTATAAATGCAGCCGAGAACAGGTGGGTCTTTAACCTGGATTTAAATAAACTGAGTGCTTCAGCTGATCTTACTCTCAACACTGGCAGTAAATATGAGTGGACAGAAAGATGAGCAGCCATTCTTAGTGTGACCATTTCATTTCACTTTTGCGACTTGATACTCTACAGTATATTCCATTTTTCCAATTCTGACCTTGGGGATGGAGTCCTATTTTTCACTGGGTTGTCCACATTTATAGCCGGCAACAAAGAACATCAGGCTGTGTCATCCATCTTTCACCGCCGCGGATCCATACATAACATCCCGTGCGCTGACTACTGTAAGTACAGTCACAATTTCTCCACTTTAATACTTTCCTGAGTCCTCAAGAAACTTTCACATATTCACATAGATCTCCTGATGACGAGGAAAAGTGTTTCTAACTAATTATGGGCTGCTCACATACATACTTAGGTACAAACATAGACAGCCATGCTTGTTTTCACTGACTTGGAAGTGAAAAGACGGATCTGCCCTTCACTTCAGCAATGGTTTGGTTTTTACTTTTCATTGATAAAACCACAAACATCCAGATCCACTGCTAGCGGTGTCAGGGTTCGACACTGCACAGAAAGAGATAATGTGCACATGGCAATATAGAATCCACTCAGAAATGCACAGGAAGTCACATCTCTTACAGAAAGCGCTATAAGAACTTGACTCTTACCAACCCTGACACACTCAACATTATAACTGCAGCGCATTGATCCGGTTCTTTTGTAACGACGCTTATCTTTCAAGTGGAGTTTGGCGTCATAGAAATTCTAAACGTGGACAGACAGACGTGTTTCAAGGTTGACTGTGACCTCACAGCTCCTCAACCACTCCACTCATTGAGTAGCAAATCAATTTACAGGTACTAATTGAAAAAAAAAAGCCACAAAAGGATAAACCAACCAAACAACATGAAGAATAAACAGACACTGAGTCATCAGAAGGTTGACCGCTTATTCATTCACTATTTATTACCCTGTCCCTAAAGGGGGGTTCAGGGGTACTGAGGTTCGGGGTTTGGTTTGTTTGTTTATTTGGTTGTTAGGACTGTAGCTGCAAAACTATCAGTTGGAATCATAGCAAATTGAGTTTATAGATTCCTTATGGGCCAGAATAGATGTGACTACATTGTGGGAATAATAGGTCAAAGTCCAAATTTATTAGAATTTTTTTTCTCCTTATTTTTTACTTATAACAGCCACATATTCCAATATCTATAAAAACAAAACAAAACATAAATGTTGTTTCCACTTACTTCAGTCTCGGCACATATGTTATATCAATCGACTTGTTGAGTAGCAAATCAACAAACAGGTAGTTCCTGTGTGCCTGCTGCACCTGATGGGAAATGTGTCGTTAAATTTGGTGTGATGTGTGCAATACTCAGCCTGAAGAGAACAAACACTGAGGAAGAAAGAAAACAGAGCGAGCATGACTGGCAGTGATTTGAATGCCAACAGGATTAGCTTTATAATTTAGTGCCATTCTGCAGATTGCAGGACTGCGGCGTGGCCCAGCTGTTTTCAATCTGTCCCTGTAAACACATTACTTTCCCCGCCGCCGTCACACACCGTAAGGTCACGGTAGAGGGGTCGGCCGAGGCACCTGTTCTTATCAGGAGAGAGGCGAGGACGACGGCCCAACGGCGCACAAACACTGACCGCAAAAAACAACAATCAGAAAAGCTCATTCGCTGCCGGGTTTACCTGCCTGATGGAGATGGAGGTCAAAGTTTACGGTTTCTCCGAGTGGGAGCACAAGTCCGACCAGACACACCGTGGGTGAGATGAGCTGAGATGAGACCAGGTCACTGATGATGGATGTGATAATCAGGCCTCTCTACACCACACGCGGTATCATCTTAGTTTATCTCTTCCATCTCTGGCTTTTGTTGGACTATCGGACTAACACTGCGCCCCGAGATAATACATGTGGTGATGATAATCATGGAAAATATACTTGCGTGCGAGCTGAAATTTTTATGCATCGGGAGCACAAAGAGCCGAGGACAAAGAGAAAAAGCTGTAATGGCCTTTGAACCTAACAATCTATGGTTGAAGGTTATTAGACTTAGGAAGCTGTCGACAGTCTCAGCTGTCTACACCCATGAACACAGACGCTGCTCTGGATTATATAGAGACGTCTGGGCTGAGTTTGTCCTTATGTTCAACTCCCAAGTCCTTTATGTGGTCTCTTTTGTTCTGCCGCTGCAAACAATGTGCAACAGGAACATCTTTCACTGTAGGAACGGACTTAACCCATAAAGACCCAAACATCCACCACTGACCAATGTCATCTACTGATCTAAACTTCGACCAGACCAAAACTTTTTTGTATTGCACCTTTCATAGAAGAATTGTAGCCCAAAGTGCTTCACATCAGTGAAAAAAGATCATATGTAGATTATATAATAAGATTACACACTAACTATAAAAGTACAAGAAATACAATGAAATTTTAGCAGAATTGCACAAACAGGGGTTGAATGAGTACAGGAATAAAGAGTACAATTATACAAGAAACAAAATGAGATTTAAACAACATCACAAAAAATAGGTGAACGAGATGCAACAACAGGCACATACATACATGAAATGATATAGTTTTAATAAAATGGCATAAAGACAGTGTGTATTCTGGGTTAGTGTTTGTAACCCCATTTGTTATCTTTATCTCCCTTCAAACGCCGATGAAAACACAAATGTTTTTAATTTGCTTTTAAATATATTCAGTGAGCTGGCTGCTCTGACGTCCTTGGGGATCGAATTCCATTGTTTAATACCTGTTATCCACCAATCCTATCAATATATGCCAATATTTGGTGTAAAATACAGGTATTCGTCTTTTCATGGCCGTAGAAACACTGCCATCAACTACAACATTGATTTGCCACTAAAACCCGTGGAGTTGAATCAGTGACAGTGGATGGACACACTGGGTTTATGTTGAGTTAATGAGCTTTTGCTGGAAAAAAGGCCACTTTTTCTTCCGTTTTCTGAATAAAAAAAGTACTTGAGATTTTCCTTTTTCTTCAGCTATCTACTTTGACTCTACTACATCTAAGAGATCAATATTTGCCTCTTTTCGTATGATAGTTTAGTACAAACAAAGTACATCAACTTGACTCAGAATGAAGTATTTACAGCAAAGAAATGCAAAATAGACACGGTGGCAGTAGCAGCATGAATCAAAAACCTTTTATATGAAAGTAAGAACATTTTACTGCTCGACGATTGAGGTTTAACTGCTAAAAGTTGCTTTAAAAAAAAAAAGTAGAATCCAAAACACTTCTCTTACATGTTCAGTTACTGATACTTTTGCTGGAAAACAACTCACTTTTTTCATTAGTTTTCTGTTTCTGATATTCTGTGTTTCATTTTCACAATGTAGACAAATTGCAATAACAGTTATTTTTATTGAGGAATTCATCCCCAAAAGACTGACAAATAAAACAAGAGGTGAATCGTCTTAAAGCAGAAAAAAAATAGTTGAAAAGGGGAAAAACTGCCGTTGAAGGATTAGCGAAAAAGGTTGTAAAGGGAATATCTGAAGCTGAGGTGGAAACAAGCTGAACTACTGCTGAATCATGGCTAAACACAGGTGGACTTCTAAACAGTTTTATTCAGCGATTGCCACGAGATTTTTTTTTTAAAAAAAGAAAGGGTTTTAGACCTATTGTTAATACAGTTTTCTCTCGCTATATCGCGGTACACCTTTCGCAGTCTCACTGTTTCACAGATTTTTTTTAGTTCAATTTCGCATGCTGTTTTTTTTTTCTTTTTTTTACAGCGTATGAACGGACATTGGTTCTGCGTCCTGATTGGCTAAGGGACTGTCCGTCTCCTCTGTGCAGTGTGTCTCCTGTACAGTACAGAATGCCTTCATCTTGATAAATGTGCATGAATGTTGATGCTAGCAGAGTGCTGTATGTTTTGCCAGTTTTCTTCGCGAAAAAAACCCAAACCAAACGTTCTGCACTGACAAGGACACCTGCGGTCGCACACTGAAGTCAGAGGAAGACAACTACCATCGTGCAAACAATTGGACATGTGGACACGCTGAAGGAAGGTAGAAGTTACGCGGCTGTAGGCGCCATTACGCAATATATTATCTTAGGTTGGGATGAATTAGCGCCAGGACAAAGATGAACCATTGAAATATGCCTGAGTCACCATTAATAATGTCTTAGGGTTTTGATCTTTGGTTTCATTCTATAATCTATATTCTATAATAATATGTCTCACGATGTCTCTCTATATTACTATATAACAATAAGGGTATAACTATATAACTGTATATTACTATATATCTGATGATGCCTCTGTATAACAATAAGGGTATAACTATAGAACTGTATAACTATATAACGGTATATTACTATATAACTGATGATGTCTCTGT